>JAHZNB010001055.1:0-24620 GCA_027744295.1 Callyntrura guangdongensis | reverse complement strand
TGGCCTGATTTTTCCCACCGGCCACCGGTGGCCTGCCCTGCTCTGTTCCGCAGCCTATACATTACGTACATTAGAGAGCCATGGCTGTTCCGCAAGTGAGGCTCGCGCGCTCGGACAGATTCTGCAGGGTTGCACTGAAGACAAGCTGATGTGAGTTAGGTAGAAGAATAGATGAAGAATCTACGAATTTAAGAATCTACTACATATATGCTAGACATAATATATTCAATATTATGTAAAGATTACAATTCTGACTCATGATTATGATTATGACATATGGGGGAGTATTTTGTCTCATTTTTGCCTGTGGAAAATAAAATAAATTAGCCAAATATTGCACTAATGAACCGCGTTTTTATATCCTTCCCTTTCATTTTATGCTGTCTCTGTCTCCTGGAGTTTTACTGAACATTGTAAAATTTAGTGAAATCTTTCTGTTGACTTAACGAAAGTTGAAGTAGCTTTTAAAAAATATCAACTGACGGAAAAGTATAATCTAGCTTTGTAAAAAGAAAACTATTATCTAAAGTATATGTATAAAGTTGTCTAGCGTATAGATACATATGATTTCTACTATTATAAATTTTAAACGATACGTCCATCATAGTGTAATATATGCAATATATACTGATTACTGCGTACTAACTGTAACTTCAAAACAACATCGTGACCATGAAACGTGAAGAAAGAGAGAATTCGGTATTCTCCATGTACCAGTAAGTCTCACCACATACGGATGTTAAGGTCAGCCCATGTCCCCTCAAGCAAAGCAGATTCACATTATACGTAAAATTGGAATAGGAAATTAAGCAAAAAGGATGGATATTAGAAATTATCAAGGGATAGTTCGGGATTTTCTTTATGCATTTTTACACGGGTTTATGCGAGGAAAATAAAAGTTGAAACTAAAATTATTACATTATTTAAATTATTTCATACCTTGTAACACAGCCACAATCCGGAGTAAGATGTAGTAGCCTCTTTGCAGGATATGCGTTGTTAAAGATATCTGCTCTTGCACGTACACATTATTCAGCAAAGTCAAACTGTAATGTTAACCAAAGGTTAGGATGCATAAATGCATCGTTATATTTTCCATAAACTGGTGCACTACGGGTGCTTCTGTCTGAGTATTGTCAGCTTATATGAAAATCATGATAATATGACCATACAAGTACTACAATTGTAAACTGTTATGCTTTCGCTGACGCTCGGAGCATAATCATATAAATTTATTTACTATGCTGTATCACTTCCGTAATTTTAAATTGTCAAATAACACTTTCTAATGTCGATTTAGATAATTTAGTTGAATAACCAACTAACGACAGGTCTTGTTACCAAATTGGCAATTATCACTGATCGTAGTTCAAGTATTCAATGGGAGCACTACGCCACTTTTACTCCAAGCCTAATTGTATAAAAACTACGAAAGGTAACCGATTGTGCATATTATGTCAATAAGTTCTTGGTAGTTGTTGTTGTAGGAAGGAATCATATATGCATGTGTATAAAAAGAAATACTAACAGTTAACTTTATTTATTACTGATTCTTATTAATAGATATATATACGTATACGTGTTGAATAAAAACTTATTTTTAAATGCAACTGCTGGTAATGCAATGAATTGTGAAAAGTTCACACTGCACAAGGGCCTGATTATAATTACGTATCAACGAGAAATGTCTTAATTGCTTCAGAAAGACGGTAATTTTAATGGAAAAATTATTTATTGTCTGAATATTTAATTAGTCGTGAAACCTTTACTAAACCTTTTAAAATTGTTAGTACATTTATGTTGTACATACGTGTATATCTTTCAAGTAAAGGGTTTGGATATCTAATAGGTGGTTGAGTTCAACTGCATCTGGTTTATCGTTAATTCACAGAGAGAGCGAGTGAGAGTATGGAAAGTGCTACTCATGTCACTTTAACCAATAATCTACACATGAGTAGGTACTTTGTCATTAAATGACCTTAAAACCAGACATGACTGAACAACAAAGTTCGGGACGTTAATAACTGATATAACAATTGTATCTACGGAATTTAAAATATTTCTAAGAATGATGGTGAAAATCTGTTTTAATTTTATTGATATCCTGTGAACTTAACCAAATAACGAGAGGCAACCAGCACAAGTTTGTTCGTCTGCTGACCCTGAAGTTTGTAATGGATTTGGTAGTTCAATGGCATGGATGTTTGAATATATGCAATATGAGTATGCTCTTTTACGTCTATGAAAAATCAGCTTCCAACTGTCATACCACACATACAACTTCCTCCGATAAAAAACCGAACTGAGAAAGTACTTCGCAATGCACTTGACTCGGACAAGCGCGGGATCCAACTGTACTGCTACCAGGACAGCATCATTTACAGTACGAGGAAAGTATCGACTACAAGTGTACGATGTATGGAACCATGCGCTTTTGTATATTGCTAAATGTAAGGTATTGTTATAGTAAATTGAAAATTGGCTCATGAAAACTGGAATGAGTTTCAAACAAACTTTATTGTTTCATATGATAAGAAACAAGTTTCTCACAAAGCATACTTACTGACAAATATCGACTTTATTGGACTTAACTTCTTTTTTTACAAGTTACTGTACTTTAAGTTTGTGCTTACATTAAATAAAACAGTAGAAAATTGTAAGACATGCCTAGTAACTTAAAGAAATTCAAAGAAGGACATTATGATAAGGACATTGCAACTCATCTACTACAAAACATAAATAGTGTAGGTAATTTAATATTGTAATACACATATAATTTTTTGTTTACCTTAACAATACATGTATTTAGTCTTTTTTATAATATGTCAACCTTTTTCGACTAGCTGCAGACTGCAGAAGAAACGTTTAGTTAAATGCATCAAAATAGTGAGATTTCTCTGTTGCCGTAAATTAAACATCGAACTGAAGTTACTCAATGGTTAGACATATTTTTGTGCCTTTACAATATATGTAATCACACCATATATATAATAAGTTATAAATTACTTGGCATATATGTATATATATACCTAACGTAGAACTATTGCTTCGCTTCGATATACAGTCTTTCGTATATCGTATTTCATATGTTAAAACTAATATTACATGTCTATACAAATATGTTCGAAATATTTGCAAGAATGATAAATTACAGTATAAATTGTCACTTGCTCCGCAATATGCCTGCAAAGCTACTATAGACTTCCTTAGACACTAATCAAGCTGGAGGGTAATAATAGTTTTCAATACCGAGTACCCAATACGTACATAGTTTTCGAAACGTGACGGCGTTGCACAATCGAATACTTCGTTGTACGACATCTTTCTCTTACTAGTGTAGAATAATTAATAGTTAAAAAGTATGTACTTGCATTGAAAATTTCGCATATTCCATAAATACGAATTTTAGTTTTAACTCAATCTATATAATATACAGTATCGATGAGGGCAGCTGTGCGAAATTTCTACGTTACATACGAGCTTCCCTAACATGATTGATACTTCAAAGTCATAAGTTGATTGGTTATTTACAAGAAATGTTTCCGATAAAACTCTAGGCATAAGAATAAAAGAAACACAAGAATGTAAAAGGAAAAATAACAAAGGCCTCGTTTCTGTAGTCTATCCTATCAGATAGATTATACGCATGCTTAAATAATGTATTAACAAAACATTGCTTGACAGCAAGCTGCCAATTTGAAGACAACCCAGGGTACTTAAATCCAAACAACAAAGAAAAAAGTTAAGGTAAGTAGTAAGTATTATTAATAATGGTAAATTTCGTAGTTGCGAAATGTTAACATGCTGATATAACAATACTGTGTTTGTCTAGCACTGACAGCAATCACAATAATTACGATGTTTACCCAGGAAGACAATGTTATGTTATTTGTAAGGTGTATTAATCAGTGTAGTAGTAGTATAAAGTGTATCACATCGCAAATATATTACAGTTACAGTCTAGGAGTAGTGAGAATGATTACAGCAAAGGCACTATAGAGAGGACGGTGTTTGGTTACTCTACAGGTGGGTAATTGGTATTGATTTTTGTTCGACGGTTTGATTTTGCAGTAGATCTGGGAATCGTGCCATAAATATTCACCTATAAGAAGAAAAATTAAAAAAGTCATTAACACGCATTAAAACCACATAACCAAACATTTTCACACGAAACAAACACATAAAACCAGAAACACCCAGGAGTCACGGTACAACATTGAGAACACGAAAAAGAAATAAATAGCCGAAAGATAAATGCAAATTGTTATCGTGTCATAAAGAAACCCATGATTACTTCTTCAGAAAATTAAATGTCATGTTATGTTTGTTACCACCACAAATATTAATGTTTCAAATTAATTAGAAAGTAACTAAGTTTTCTATTATTTCTCTTCTTTCGCCTCTGATTTACGCTTTTTTTCAAGATTTAAACTTGCTCTGCTAGCTGAGCTTCCACTTCGTTTTAAGTTTGATGCTGAGGATGCCTTTGGAGGCGAGGATGAAAATGGACTGAGTACGCGACGAAAAGAGGAGGTAGACCAAATGCTAGCTGGTTTTACTAATTTTAAATCATTGTTACTAAGGCTCTTTTTAACCTTTGACTTGTGCTCACTTCCTGACACTAACCCTGACTTCGACTGCAAAGAAGACATAGAATTTCTTTTTACGTCCCGGTCATTTGATTTAGTAGATTTTCGTCGTTGTGCTTGTGGCGCACTGTCGTTAGGATCAGTTTCAAACGTTTGTAAATTTGTTTTCGACACTAGTTGAACAGATGGTTGAATGCTAGCTGACGAGGAAACTGACACTTCGTCACTTTGTACTTCTTTGATGTCATCTGTTTCCATTTCACAGTCGAAAAAATTGTCTGTTTCACTTTCCATTAAACCTTCATCGTCGTTGCTCTCATTAGCATCATCATCATCATCACTACTGTAAAATGTCTCCATACTTTCACTATTCGCTACTTCTACTGGGTTTTCTACGGATTGAGGTGACACTAAAGGAGGTAACATGGATGGCTGAATGTATACAGAGGCAGTGTTCATATCCGGAGCAACACTAGGAGGGGGATACCAACCAAATACTAATGGCATCGCCATATCTTGTGATGTAACCACCGTGTAGTTTCCGAACTTTTATTCAAAAGAAGTCAATATTGGTAAAAATTAAAATTCATACTAACCACATTCAAAATATTGTCTCATGTGCAGATATGTAAAACAATTTCTTGACCAACTTATGATTGATGTAACTCATGCATTACCTATAGTCAATTAGAAAATGTCATTGTTACTTATTATTACTGGAATACCTCTTTCTTCTTTCGAGTGCTACTTCGCATCTTAGGTGGCTGAACATCGGCTTCTGTAGTTCCCAAATTCATCATGGAATATGGTTTGGGAAGTCCATTGTAACGATTCATGTCCCGCTCCACAGAATTGAGTCGATCAGTTGATCGTCTGTAGCAAAATAGCCATAAGTTGTAAAATCAATATAATTAATAAAAAATACAATGAACAGTTTTAAGTACATACCGTTGGCGGGTATCCCTCTCATCGTGACCGGAAATCATTTCATTGTCCGAAAACATCACTTAAAAACGAAAACATTGATAATTTCAAAATAACGAAACAAAATTTGATGATTCGGAAATTTTTTACTAGCATGTCATACCGTCACTATCTTCACGTGGACGCTGCTGTTGTGTATTTCTGTTCATGTCTTGTTCATCAAATCCTTCTAGACTGAAGGATCCTTTTTTCTGCTTAATGAACGCTAGTTCGCCCGTGCTGGCCTATTAACAAAATAATTCCGAGTAATTTACATTGCTCAGTCAAACCAAGTCGATTTGAACTTAACGATATTACAGTGAACATTATTATTACATGTTTGCATGTAATCATGGTTAGGTGCTAGTACTAGCTATTTGTATGTACTAGAACATTAAAAATTTAGCCTTCACTTTACACGTCATGAAAACTTTAAGCGGTGTGCTTAAATTTCTACATATAAGTCCATGAAACAAGTACAGAAAAAAGAAATAGTTCGACTTTCATCCATCGCAAACAAATTAAACTACAATACTGGCGTCTTGAGTATGTAAATAAACACAGAGTTTTCTGCCTTTTACGTTTTGTTCAGTAAAGGCATATAATTTTACATGTCATAGTATTAAAAACCAATTTTTTTGAGCTTAAATACACGCTAAACGTCTTTAGGGTCTACTACGAACTACGATAATGTATATGCATTCATATTTTTAATATCTATTTCAAGCGAATACGTTTTTGTTAAACTAAGCAGTTAAATTGTATATTAACATTATACTTTTAAATACGTGCTCAATTTAGGTGATAATTTCTTCACATAAAAGTTCAATATATAAAAAAATAAAAGTATAGCAATTATTTCAAACAAATAAATAGCATTACCTTTAAAATAGTATTCATCACCATTTCTGTCATGTAATTGAAGCAACTAGTACCCCACCTAACTACCAAGTTGCTTGCATGCAGCTTAAAATCAGCCAGGTACGCATCAATTTCCTGAAAAATAACCAAGTGTAATGTATTTCAATATTACGGTCACCATCTATTAACCGTTTTGGATTTGTACATCTATGTTTATAAAAAAAATTATCGCATACCGATTCGTGACGAGTAAACATTGGATGGATGACTCTGCGGTAAAGAACGCTTCAAGCGAAAAGATGCGATTTGGTAAAAAAAAAAACTCACGCACACGCATCCTACGTGTCTACTTTTAGCAGAAATATATTTTTTGCCTCGGTTATTTTAGTGGATAGACTTACCAACAGCCAATGAAAGTATCCACAAATACTTCAAAAAAGCTGAAAATCGAAAATACAATCCAGTACATCATCCAATGAACCTGTAGTCAGATAAAAATTCATTTACACGGACCTTATCATTTCATTCTGCGAATATGGTATTAAAAAGTAAACGATGATATTTGCAGGATTGGCGATATTGCATACATTTAAAATATCATTCAACAATATACTTACATATTCTTTCACGTTCTTTGTCTTCACTGCCTTGTATGAACAGTATGCTGGGTAGAGCAGACCCATGCACATTCTGCAATATTAAAAACCTCATGTAAAAATTGCTCAAAAGTGAAGAAGCTCATCAACCTCATCCTATTTTTCAGATTAGTCAGCAGTCAGCAACACATAAGTGGAAATAGGAAGCTGCGTACCGGGTGCGACTGTGAGACGTACAAAACAGTTTAATGACTATGCTCGTAAACCGCGGGAGTACAGCAATGCTTCTTTGAGCTATCTATTTAAGTACTCCATGTACGTATGGCGACAAAAAAATCAACATCAAAACATATGCATATATTTGCTGCGATGCGGATGTAAAATAAATAGTGCTAGAACGACTTTCCATTTTCCACACACCCCAGTGGCACACTCAGAAAAATTCGACTTTAGAGTTGCTGACTTACGACGCGACACCGAAAGTAAGATAACTGTATGAACCAATAGACCAAATGTAACGCGTTTGTTCCCATTCCATCGTACCTATGCAAGCGCTTCTGGTAATCGTAAACGGGAATAGGAAGAGCTAAATTATAGTCTTAAAATTAGGCACTCGTGTTTAAAACGGGCTCAGAAATCAGAAAAGTGACAGTAGTGTTTGATGTTTGCTAATTTCGGCTTCGTCGAAAAAGCGAAACAATGCATTGCACACGTAACTTGCTGTTCCCATACTACAGTCCTTGGAAATGCCGTCTTTGCGTTGTTTTTGCCTATACCAAATTCACCAAAATGCATTGCAATGACTACATTCGCAGTAGGGATAAAATCATTAGTGGGGATGGAGAGATAGAAGCTAATGAAAGTTTAAAATCAGCATCTTTGAAACCCTGTTAGTTTTTAGATTTGACTATAACAAGCAAGTACTTTTTTGTAGCAGGCCATGAAAGTATTTGTACATTTCAAAAAATAAACTTAAAGTTGAAGCAGCTCATGAACCCAAATCTTTCATAATTATTCTCCACTATGCCACAACAACAGGTGCTGGTTTGGGACAATAATACTGCTAAAAGTATAATTTTATATACACTGATTCATTCGACACCCGCAACAGCCTGAAGTAGATGTATGAAATCGAGAGAGATACAAAAAGAAATAGTATTTAACTGTGGATACTCTATGTATGCCCTGCAAATATGGATATTGAATGTAAATATTTTTCTTTTTATATTACTTCTATCTAAACTCAACATATAGTAAAAACGATTTTGCAGTTTAACTGTTTAAGATTAGTTTTACGTAGTACTGTAGTAGTATTTAACTTTTAATTTACTTGCCACGAATTATTAAAAATCTCGTTAAAATAAAATATAACTTTTGGGTTTTCAAGTTTTACTAATGAATGAGATCCAATATCAAGATAAACATCGGACATAGGATGGATACTTTGCAGTGTTTAGTTGTTAATATGCAGTTGGTGGTCAAATAATTCCCATACTCCCAAGCGATAACTAAGGCTGGAATACCGACGTAATGACAATAATAGATGTGTTATAAATAATAAAAAATGTGTAATAGGAAATAATCTGGTGTATAGTATCAAAAGCACGTTAACCCCGATATACGGTGTAAAACAAGTAAAAGAGTGAGCATTCTATTTCAAACTTCATTGTAAACCTCATTCGTAATTTCTAAGAAACTAATGTTATTGTACCGCACGCGGAAGCTATTAGCTGAGACTGTACCCAGTTATGAATTTGAAGAGTTTGTGGCTTACTTTCTGTAACGATTTGATTGCAAACATTAACCAATTACCTTTAATTAATTACCCCTTTACAATGTCCATAGGAAACATTGGAAACTTATCGTCTACCGTAAACAACAAATTATGTACGTAAAATTAAATAAAATTAATATACTTACGAGATAATTTTGGAGAGCACGTATGAAATCATTTTTTCAGGTTTCGTGACACAAGGATACAAACAAGGATATTTAAGGGATACTTCCTTCCAACCACCACCAATGAGAGACTTGACTAGTTATCACGTTCCAACTGCCAACCCGTAAATTCCTTTCAGTCACTTAAACAATCGATATTTACCATGACTGCGTAAAAACAATGATCATCACTTTCTGCTCCTGCTTCCTGTTCCTAAACTGGTACTAATAATGAGATCTGACTAAATAATATATTGTTCCCTTCCGTTGCAAAATTTTACATAATAGATTATTTAAAAGGCAACACGGGCGATGGACGGAGCACTGCACTTGCACGCAACTCTCACAAACGTTATGCTTAGCATACTCTATTGCGTTGAGTAAAATTAAAGGAAGGATTAAATTAATGAAGATGTTTCGCACCGACGAATGCTGCTGCTGCTTATGATGATCTCGGCGATTGATGGAGATGTGCAAAGGACGCGCAGAAACTAGTAAAAAATATTTATCTATAAAATTTGCCCAATAAGGGACAACACGGATAAGTAGATTTATGGCTCTGACACTGAGACTGCTTTAAAAAGGGAGTAAGGAAGAAGAAGATCATGATGAAGTCGAAGCAGAAAACGACAAAACGAGAAGATTAGCTGCAGGAGCGGCACAGCAGCAGAAGCAGCTGGATATTCTCTATTTGATATGGCCAAACGAGACAAGACCACACTGCACTACTTCTACTTCATTCTGACTACGACTGCAAATAACAAAAACAACAACAAAAAACTTTAACGAACGATTTTCTTCGCCCTGACGCTCTGTTCAGTTGCAACCGCACAGCAAAGCACACAAATTTTTCTCTCTATCTCATCTCTCATCTCGTCTGCCTACTCACGTTGCTGCTGCCACCGCTCAAGCTCACAAGTAAGTACATGAAAAGTACTAAATACAAAAGGAGAACTTGGTTTTTTAAAAATCGAAGTTTTTGTGTACTGGCTAGTTATGTAGTTGTCTTGGTTGGCTGGTATTTACTTGTTTGTGGCACTACCATTACATGTTACTATTATTTTATCTACCTAACTATATACAAGAAAAGTAGAGAACGACCAAGAACAAACGAAAAGAAAACAACTTTTTTTCTCTAACAACGTTCAATAGTTTGTTGCTATTATTCCTTTCGTTTTGTCGTTACCTTTTTATGCCATGCCAGTGTGTAGTACTAGTACTACCCTAGTACTACATCATTATTACAAAGAGTCAAGGAGTGACTACTGACTTCTATAAAAACAGAAATCTAAAATAGCTTTTCCATTTATAAGCTGACTGCTGATATGATGATGAGGAGACTGCCACAGCTGCTGGTTCCCAAATAAGGCCTCTGTAAATATGTATGTGTAGAAAAAAGTCGTTGTGGTATATGAAACGTATAATAATAGTTAATGTATGAGTTGTAAATTGGGGAGTACAATATTACGTACTTCTACTTACTAATCACGAATAACAAAAAGCATTACGGATTTACGGATTCCGTGTGTGATTTTTAAAAGCAGCTAAAAAACACACAGAGCCCAAGACGTGAAAAGAAAGAACAGTGAGAAGGCAGCCAGCAAGCAACAGTGATAACGTTATTTATTATTAGAAGGGCAATGTTGATGGGGATGCGATGCGCATGCATGGCTAACAAAAAACGTTGGTTGGTTGGTACTAGGGTTGTCCTTCGTCAAATTTGTCAAAAATGTCCATGCTGGCAGAGATGTAATTGCCAAAGTGACATGTGTTTTAATTCAAGGACATTGATTGTTTAAGTCATTTTTACGTCAAATTTCTTCTCATGGAAAAATGTTAATGTCATAGTCATATTGCCAGCATAAGTTTGCAGCTATGCCGTTGTTGATGACAAATAATGTTGAGTAAATGTTTGGGTTGAAGTACAACTATTTACAACAATACTTTACAATAACGTATTTGCGCAAAACTGAATGGATAAAACATTGTACTCATTTTTGGATTCTTAAATTTTGTATTAAAAAATGGACTATAAAATTGTGTACAATTGTATTCGAATTGGCATGTGTCAGTATAATACATTTTCTCTACTTTTAAATCATGGCGCGAAATTTTTTGAAACAATAATTTAAAAAATATTCGAAATGATATGTAAAATGATATATCGAATATAAAGACACTCGACAATTGTCATGAGGGTTTTGTTCTGTTGTTTGAAGTGTGAATTACAATGTTTTCTATACTATTATGTATTCCCTTAATTTTTGCCACATTGTCCTAAATGCCATAGCCATAAATGTCATGTCTGTAGACATTTGCCATAATGACACATGACACCACACCGTTTAAGAATGTGAAAGAAATCGGTAATAATATCCAATATGTCCAAAATATTGACACTGTTACAAATAATTTTAAATACTCTCTGTCAAGTAAAAAACACCTGCCTGTTCGGCATTATTTCGGACAACTCTAGTTGATTGATACACTTAAATGGGAGTTCAACTGACGAATAAGTCTGTCTAGTCATGATGATGGTTAAGGTTGACGGTGTGACTGCTGAAGAGTCTCGTAGCCAAGTCGTGTATTTGTGTTTCTACAAATGTGTGTACAAATTTTCGTGTATGTATGTATATACATACGATGATGTACAAAGCAATAAAAAATATGATGCTGCTATGCTGCTGAGAAATTTATTTGCGAGGGCACTCAGAGAGCAAAGTTTGTTTGTAGAGGAAGTACAATAGCAAAGCAAGCAGGCAATATTTATTTATGTATTCATTTATGACAACATGTATTTGTATTCGCAAGTGTGCATGTTGTTAAAAAATGTAATAATGTGATATTGTTGATGAGGTGAATTGAATCTAGGAATAATTTTTTGGCTTTGCTAAGGCACACGACAACGACACGAACGCGACGGACGACAACGTTCAGCTCACTTTGATACTGCTGGCCGTTTTTTGCTTACCATCGCTACTTTTTACCTAGCCAACCTCAGCAGCAGCACAGCGTTTTGAGATGCTGTTTAACGATATGAGAGACAAGAGGAGTTTTTAGTTGTATTTGGCCAGTTGCCGGATTCATGATGATGATGTTGATTCCCTTCATGCTTCACGCTAAAACTCTCTCTTGACGTGAACAAAAAACTTTGTTAGGCATGTGTGTTTTTATGTCGTGTTGTAGTTCGTGGCTGTTTAGTAGTAGTAGTGATTCTCTGCTTGATGCTCTACAAACGCTCAGGTTGCTGCTGTGATTTGCGATTAAAATGCACAGGCTTTATGTAATAATAGAACTTGAAAATGGTTGAAGTAATAAACTTTGCGTGTTTTGCCATCTAATTATTGCACTAAAATGTGTGGGGAGATGCTCACAGTATTAGTTGTGTTTACATTAAATTTGCATTTTTTATATCTTATCGTCATAGGGTCAACAACTATAAATAAAAGAATGTGATCATCATGCGCATATATGAACTTTTCTGAAGACATGCTTCAAACTATTAAAAATAAAAAACTGACAAGTTTATTTGAATATGGATTGTGTTTACGGACAACATGTACACTACTACAGGACACAAACAGGATAAAAAAAGCTTTTTTTTAAAATAATAATTATTATTTTTGTTTCTGACATTGCGTTTCACTGCGGGCAAATAACTTGTTTTCTCTCATATCATCTGTTGTCTGTTCGTAACCAAAAGTTATGAAATGAAATAAGTCAAATGAATTTTTGTGACCAAATTTTAGAATAATAAAAAGTTGACCAAAGACTATATATGACCATTTCAGCAAACTGGAAATGTTCCATCGTAAAAAATACGTACAGCAGCACTAAACCCAAAATAGTAAATAAACAGCGGAGCCATTGCTTCTTGACGATTTGTAGATAGTAACTAATGCCTGAACAGATGCAGATGCTGGACAAAATAACTCAATTTATTCGCAGTTACATTGCAGAGAAAAGCAGTTTGGTTCCTATCTTCCTGGATTGTTTGGTAATTCTTTAAATATTTTGGTAAAATTTGGTCTCTGGTCTCGACGCATCTAAAGTTTTAACCTAATATAGCTGTAATGTAATTTTTAAGGATTTTATATACATCATTATTTCAAAGAGAGGATTAGGTTTATCTTTGCAATTTTCATTTAATTTCTAGTCACACACAGTTCATCGTCATAGCCACATTGTCCATTTCTTAGATTAAATTTTTTTTATCAGAAGCAAGTAGCCAAGTGGCAATACATTTACGTATTTATCCGCTGTTATACGACGCCTAACCGTAGGTAGACTTCTACAGTGTACAGTTTAGCCAGGCAACAGTACCACAACAATAATGTCACGGAAATAACGATTTAAGTGTTTGTCATTTCTATGTACGTTGCTGTTTACTCGCGGAATTGTTTAGTAACGTTGTTATTATAGTACAACTATTGCTATTATGGTCACGTATATAAGTACTGATGCCTTCCTTTGGTAGATGGAAGATGGAAGTAAAAAGTACTTAAATTTACTAGTTTACAGTCCACAGTGCATTATTAGCCATAAAACATTGAATAATGAATCACTGAACGACTACAACGATGCTGATGTTATAAAACACCTAAAAAGGAAGCAAAGGTCGTTTGCTGTCTTTCTATCATATTTACATTAACAGACCTACCAATTACTCCATGCTCATAACATACGATTATGATTGGTGGTTACAAGATTAAAAAATTTCAAAATAGTTTCTTGGTTGTAGAATTATCAAAAAGCGCACCTAAACTGAATTAAGTACATATACGTAGGTCTCTGTGGTTGATGGTAGTTTCGTTTGGGATTTAGCAGTTAGTAGTATTTAGTTTTCTCAAAGTTAAGTATGCATATCTTCAGTTTTAAATACAAATATTGTGAAAAAAGGCATTCACATTGAAACTTTTTTATCTCGTTTTTTCTACAAATTGAAACGTCCTACGTAGCGAGCACTACTGGACGCTAACATCAATAATACAGCAGAAATACAGAAGCAAAGTTTGTGGTTTGTCATTTGACATCGCAGACGCAGATCGAAGCTGCGCGCTGCCTGAACGTTGTCTAAAAAGCTAGGTGATACATTACTACTCATTGCATTGTTGGTAGTTAAATATGAAGGGAACTTCGTGTATTAATGTGGTATAGAGGAAAAAAGGCAATTTTCTTTTTCGCTTCGCTGGTCTTCTTGTGTATGTATATAACTCGTATAAGTATAACTATAGTTATCGTGTTGAAACGGTTTCGCTGCTCTGCTGTGATACTTCCACTATTTCATGTTCGTGTATTATGGTCATATATTTGACTCCGTCCCACAAGGTATCATTTAAAATAATTTGACAATATTAATGTGGTACCTATTATAGAAGGCTGGAGTCAATTACAAAATGCCTGACTGGTACGACGAAACTAATAAACTGATGGGGAATAAAATCACAATGAGTGTCAGCCAAATTGCCCGAATCGATTGGTACGATCTTTCTTCTTTTTTTGTGAAAAACACTACGCTTTGTTCGCTTTGGGCAATATGCGAAAATGTAATTTTGCTTAAAATAAAATGAATAATTCAGATGAGGTCATGACATGGGAATGACGAAAGAGCGCAGAAGGAACGCGTCAGAAATTTGAGAAACCTTAAGAGATAGATACCTTATACCTTACAAGTGCTTTTTAACGTGAGAATATATTTGTTTAGTAAGTTTGAACGACAAGTACGTGCTGATTCGGTCGTTCAGCATGTAAACTTTCTAATCTCTTGTCTAAGCTGAAGGCAGAGAAAAGAATGAATCTGGCGGGCTTGAATATGACAACAAATTTATGGCCACGTCTTTTTTTTATCTTGGCTAAATCATTAATTAATAATATGTTTGTTGTCTTTACCACCGATGGCGTCATGCATGTTTTCGTGGAAAGTTGAGTGTACAATTTCGCAAAAAAGGGATATATAAACAATAAACAATACTTTAATATGGATTTACTAGTAGTTCGGTTTGCAGAATAGACTGGCTGATTGGCAGGCGTGAGTAATTTAACTTGAGCGACGATTTAAATTTTTTATAGTTTTATATTTATCCGTAACAACTAGATTTTCTCTATCAAAATTTAAACGCGTCAATTCATAGATTTTCATTTTGTATAAGATTATTGACGATATATACAATCTCTAGCTTGTGACATGATTTAATATATAAACGGACTTTTGGCCGCTAGTTATATTTACAAATTTACCACTACCAATTTACCAAAACCAACTTTACCACTACTCTACGTTTCACTTTTTAAAGATTTATATTGGAATTGAGACCAGTCGGACAATAACAAATGACAAACCCATTTATTGAATCACAGATAATGATTTACACAGATTCAACCATAATTCGTCTTTCCGCAGTGTAGTATGCAAGTAGAACAACCACTTAAAAAATAAATATATTTTAATTGAACCATTTAGTATGTGACTGTTAAGATATTTTTTTAGCACCAATGTCACAGTCAAAGCCTCAAAAAGCTGAATGGATTTAATAAATCGGTAAAACCGTAATATTGGCTTAAAAATTCTGCGAAAACAACTGAAAACATTTGAGCAGTATGGACTTTACAATAAATCGATTACAACAACTCAATTAGCATCAATTTACTAGGTTCGAAGATGTCTCTTGATGTCCAATTCTTGTATTTGTTTCCACTTTGTTGTTAGCGTTTAAAACTGCAGGCCTGTGACTGTTAAGATATTTTTTATTAGTATGAGCACCAATGTCACAGTCAAAGCCTCAAAAAGCTGAATGGATTTAATAAATCGGTAAAACCGTAATATTGGCTTAAAAATTCTGCGAAAACTACTGAAAACATTTGAGCAGTATGGACTTTATAATAAATCGATTACAACAACTCAATTAGCATCAATTTACTACATACTAGGTTCGAAGATGTCTCTTGATGTCCAATTCTTGTATTTGTTTCCACTTTGTTGTTAGCGTTTAAAACTGCAGGCCATACCGTTGTGGGCGTAATTACACTTGTGGTTCGAACTTAAACCCCTTATTGAACTTTTGTCCGTAATACGGGTGGTTTATTACGTACCTACCTCTATTAACAATTTGTGACACAGGTGTGACATAGGTGGGTACCTACAAAAAAAATCTTCATTTTTAGCGTTACGTAATATATGGACGACGCCTTAACGGCTAACGATCAAGGGAATTATTTAAACCGTTTGCAGCGTATACATTTAACTGGACGCACGGACATGCTAATAAACTAATGAAGTAACAGAGATTAACACACAGATTCGTATATGTATACATTTTCAGATTTTCAGAGAGTGTTCTAGTCCAAGCACTTGACACCCTGGACAAAGTACAAATCAAGATTGATTCTTTTTCTCTTGTCACCCTGCGAAATTATTGCATAAGTATACCCAATTGTCATTCCATTAGTTTCATTGATGAATTAGGATTTATCGTCATCATCCAACAAATGATGTCCTAGTTACAGTTAATTGGAAACAATTAAATTCAACTTTTCTATGCATAACTTCGGTTTGGTATAATATTATCGTACATAGTCAGTGAAACATAAAAAATCGTTAGCTGAAGATATATAAGTTTGTGCACATACAGCGATGTTCATGTCTAGGCCTGTTAAATTTATTTTGCGCTATCATGAAGTCAACTTTAAACGTAAATTTTCTACATAAGCCTTTCCCAAATGTAAATGCACGATCAGTCGTTAGAATGAATCTGGTGTTCACGTTACATAGGTAACTTACATTGTACATTTACATTTATCAAATCCGGCCTACGTTTTTTTCTTTGTATTTAAAAGTAACTTCACAAGTTATAATACAGGATTTCTGGATGAGAACACACGGACGTCCTTTAAATTATCAGATTATTATCGATTTAGTTTTGGATCTGTGAGCACACAACATGTTGCATGTTACAGCATTAACTACCTTCAACTGATGAGTACGGTACCGTGTTAAATTCACAGCTACACAAACATATCTCTACATGAATGAGTAACAACATAATATAATATTATGCAAAATACCATATAAACCACAAAAGCATGTATATAGGTACTGAGTTTGGATATACTCCATGCCTCCACCCACGAAAAACAAGATCACTTACCACTCAGAAATTCCGCTACTACCCTTTCATTAGTTATAGGTAAATCAGCTCCCTCTAGTTGGTTGTAGTTCAACCATGTATAATTGTGCAACGTAACTGTCAAACATCACAGTAAAGTTTACAACTATTTTTTAATTCGACAATTATTTACCACTCAAACGCCCGCACTCTTTTTATTTCTTAACATTTGGTTTTTTTGTAGTTTGTTCGTATTCGTGATGTCGCGTTTTGCATTGCATAATAATAACATTGTTCTTTGTAATTGTGTGTATATAAAAAAATCAATTGAGCTGTAGGACTGCGCTTAAATTCGCTACATATATTTCAAATGCTTGCAAACTTCTTTTGTTCTGTGAGGGACGGAGTACATGTTTTCTTGTAAAATATATGCAATTCAGTGTATCATGCCATTTATGATCGTGACATAACTAACTAAACACATACTACGTGACTAAAAAAATCAAGTTCATCCTAGAATGATAGAAGAACTGTTCCCCACACAAACTCGTTAAGCGTTGTGATTTATTGAGAGTTTAATTGGCTCTAGGATGTGTCTCTATTCCAGACATAGCGATTAAAGAATCAAAGTCAATCTATAAAAATAACTTGTAAAAAATAAAATAAGCCGTCATCCACGTATGTACTTTTGACAAATTACATTATTTTCTCTCATCAGAAGTTCAAATGATCCGCCTGTTACCTGCAGCCGAGTAGTACGGATGAACGGTTTATTAACTTTCGTATGCGAAGCATATAAACGAAAATTATTGCTTTTATCATCCTGTCTGTATATACTACACTACTCAACCAATTGACTCCAAACTTGGCATACATGGATTATAGATCAATAGCTTCATTCCCTGTTGCAGATTTTGAGCTAAATCAGACAACGGCAACCGTTAGGAACCGTCATAAGTTCAAACTTTTTATATAGGGCATGCAATATCATTTGAATAGTCTAACCTAACCTAAAAAGCATTGTATGCGAAAGTTTCATTTAATGGCTGTTTACACCATTCTATTTTTTATATTTGAAAACTGTGCGTTCGTGAACTTGGACAAGAAACTTTTCAAATGCCGTAGCTCGTAGTTTGACGTTTGATAATGTGATATGATTTTTTTGAAAAAGCTACCAAATAGATTAAATCCAATTTTATGGCAACACCAGGTAATTATGAATAAATTTATTCACACTGACACACACCATGCATGGTTCTGTCCCCCAGTACTATTTAGCTGTAGGCTAGGTACTACTACTACTACTACTGTCATTTCATTTTCGTTAATTGTTATTGTTAATACCTTATCATTCGCCCTGTTAGACCATAGTATGTATATAGTTTTTGAATTATAAAAAATAAGTATTTGATAGCCAACGATATGAATCAGTTGTCAGTATCGAATTCGGAGCGTCTAATACGTGTAACACAAATACACAGAGAAATCATCGTATCGATTAAAACATATCTAATCCATTATCCACTACCACAGCTTTCATTACCTCTACCTATTACAAGAAATTAGCCTTTTACACCGTTTACGATGAAAGTTGAATACTAGTTTTGTTCATTATTAAAACACAATTAGATATGAAAGGTAATGTGTTTATGATGCTCAACTGGTAACTACTACTATATATGTATAATGTATGTCCCTATATAAAGCCTTCATTTACACTTGTAGTCAATTAGAAGTTCCTTTTATATCTCAGGGAAGTCTTTGTGTTTTCTTTTTACAAAACAAGGTTTGGCTTTTTTAAAACGGTTGATTTTTTTATTAAACTTCCTTTTTGAAGGATAATTCTGGTTATTTCATCCCACGCCTTGTAACAATGTATGTACTATGTACATGAAGCTTGTTTTCTGGCTCTTGGTCAAAGAATCATCCTAACATTCAACGTAACAATAATAGTAGGATTCAAAAGCTTTGGCATTTTTTTGGCATAATGCTGCCTTCATGAAAAACCAAGTCAGTGAGTGTATTGACTGTTGTGGTAGTGATGATGTTATGAGGTATATATACCCACAATATTATATATCGTTATTATTATTATTAATGATAACAACGTGTTCAAAAGATATACTGCCTCACTCAACCACAAGCCAGTTTCTCTTCTACAATTTCTTGGATCTTTTTGCCATTTTTGCTTAACACTTGGCTTCAACGTGTAAGTTTAATGCAAATAATGGGAAGCCGACATCGACAAGAAACTTGACCAAGATCAATATCATCCTGTTATCATCATCATCATATTCACTTCTTGTGTACAACAAAAGGCACGGCCGTGTTTAAAAGGTTGAAATCTATATTGTCTTCTACCCACACACGTACAAAACTTCATTCTGCTAAAACTTGTCTGGCAGAGAAAAGTGATGATGAAATTATGAAACTGTGCTTTTTAAATGTCGCTTAAAAAGGGGAACTTGAAAGATGTGTTCTTGTTCTTGGTCAGTTTTTAGCCAGCACCCCAGCAAGCTGTAGTATACTTAAAAAACAACAACTATGTATTATGTTCCTTTTTGTCCGTTTTGAAAATTCCACATGTGGATGTTAACGTGAAAAATGTGAGATAAAATAATGATCAAGCACTGCTCTCAAATCTTTATGAATTGCATAGATTGACAGCAGTCTGGAGTGCTCTAGTTTGCCATTTTTCTGTTTTAATGCTTATAGATGTGTAGGATTATTTACATGCATATAATAAAAAGTAATGATGCCAAATAAAGTCAACATATATAAACTTTTTTTCCATCTATTCAAATCGGAATTTTTTATCTACACTTTTGCAGCTGTGTATCTACTTCCGTTTTGAGTCAAAAAGCCGTTCAGATACACCAGTAAACCGAGCTATCAAAGTACCCAGGTTGATGTTAAGTTTCAAAAATTTAATTGTTTGTTCACTGGGTGCCCTCAGATCGATCCTACCCTCAAAGTTTGTTTAGGTTGTGGTACTTTCAATCGATTTAAAAACGTGTACTGTAGATATCGTGATAAAGGTAACTTGACTTTAACATTCTATAAGTACCACTATAGTAATTATACACCAATCCAAGTTTACCAAAACTTTACAAACATAATATATAACTAGGACCATCAGATTATGCTGCACAATTGAACTTTTAAAATTGAAATCATACAAATCGTTGGAATTCGTAAATTGAGAATTCGAGTTCGGAAATAGTTTTGAAATAAACGCATGACTCTCATCGTCAGTGAATCAAAATTGATTCGTAGTCTGATGTTTTAATGTTCATGTCAAATTACAAACATATCCGTCAAAACGTTTAAACGACAGAAAGATGTGAGAACATAGAACCATACTACCGTTACTATGCTAGTAATACTATCGTACCTTTTTCCTCGTGTATTTTTCACAATATATTTTACTATTGTGCCTTTAGGGCACTTAAAAATTCACGTAATAAATGTTTTGTCACAAGTAAGATTTTCATTTCATTCATCCTACACACAACATCAGAATAAAAAATTAATGCATTTATTCTGATGGTAGAGCATGGTAAACTGACCTAGATAGTTACTGCCGTCACATATAAATACAATTTTGCATGCATTCTGTTGGCTCTGCATGACGATATCTAATTTTAATGGGAGATAGAGAGAGTCAAGTTTTTTTCACTGACATCTTTTGAAGCATTTTACTACGTATAGATGTCCGCATTTCGAATAATAAATGACAGCCGTGACATTACTGATGATAAAAAATACTAATTTCTATTCTTTGGTCGTCGTCAGTCCTTGCTCTTGTCAGACAAACAATACGTAGATAGCACATTTTATTATTATTACTCTACAATACTCTAGATGTAAATATATAACAATATTTCAAAAGAATTTCAAAAAGAAGAATTTAATCGTAACCATTACTCATCATTTTTAAAACTCATGTATACCTACGTTTTTGTGTCCATCTCTGTTACCAGAGATGGACATAAAACTTGGTAAATGTTGGGAGTTTCCTCATTAAGTATAGGTATCTAACTACATCAAGACTCGCGCGGTTATCACAAAACCTTTCTGTTGGTCACTAAATATTTTTAAAACTTTTGGATTCAAAGGTAAGTCTTGGAGCAGACTTGAGTTATGTACAAAGGAATTATCAGAATAAATTTACAATTTTACAACCAACAAATATGACCCATTTTCCCAATGATACACAAGCTCTTCCTCGGACCGTACTGTGAAAAATACCTCTCATTGAAATTACAAGTAGTCGAGCAGTTTCTTAGTTAAGAGAACCAAAAGGTTACAGTAGACAGTAAAATAAGGGATATGTAATGGCGGATATAGCTAAACGAATTCTGAATTCTAATTCTGTTTATTTTTTTATACTCAATGATGAGCTTGAAAAATTGTAAATTGTCGTACTTATTAGGTTAGGACAATTCAGCATGCAATGTTCTCGTACATTGTCTAAACAGTATGCATGTTTTTTTCAAATTACTGATATACTTTGCAAAATTTTGTGTAAAAACCTAAACAGAAAAATCTTAAACTTGTTCTAAAATTAAGATTTTTTTGCTCGATTGTTTCAGCGTCGATTTGATGCTAGTGAAGGTGGCTTATGTATCCAGTTTTAGTTTATATTGTTAACTAGCACTTTAAATTCATTGATACAAAAATCAGCATTTAAGGACACATTTGTTATAAATAGACACATAAATGCCCTTGCATACACGACATTGAACCAGTCCCAGTCCCAGTACCCTTGAACTGGCACTACTGTCAGATAGATGTGCTGGCTAGTTCTAATCAGCAGAGTATGTACTTCACACAAATTCTTGTGACATAATATTATATTAATACGAAATTTTGTCTCGTAAATTCTAATAACAAGCTTATTCATTTAATTTTGCTTTAGTGTCCTCGAATTTGTTAAAAACAAATGTTACAATTTGTCGTAAGAATTTATGGGTTTTAAATGGACACAAACAAAATATAGAAATGCTAGGGAACTATCACGTTTATCGACTGCATGGTGCGCGTGACAATATTATTAAAGCAGTCAACAGTTTGCCATTGTGTTCCAAGTTTGACTTTTAACATTTTCAAATTTACACTCATGTCAACCAGCACTAAAAACCATAGCCAACTTTTCATAAATTCAACGAACGATATTCCGCATAGTTTTTATCCATAAACCTTTGCAAGTTGGTGCACAACTGCGGTACCTTATGGTTTTGTAGGCTTGAGTCTGTACCGCATTCACTACTCCCCTAAGATATTTTAAAAAACTGAATTTGGGAATCGATTTCCAAGGGTTTCTAGTTGTGCACACCTGACTTTTTGTTTTCACCCTAAAGGGGACACGTTCAAAGTTAAGGCACTTTGCTACCAACATCATACACACCAGTTATACATGTGGCCAATGATGAAAATGAGGACTTATTTCAAATTTTACCAGGGAGTTAAAACTTCAAACAAGGCTGCATCCACAGTGCATGTACAATGTTACAGAAGTTAGTAATACACGTGAACTAACGTCATTTTTTAAAAACTCGGGCATATATACCGTACATATACCCATACCTATATTCTACTTAGTATGTAAATTGACATCTTAGCGCTACCTCATTTTCTTTACAAGAACCTAGGTTTTACTTTTTACATACGTGTTATATGAAGTGTAATCCGTTGCGCGGATATTATTTTACACACAGCTCTACTATAAATAAACTATAAACAAATTAGGCAAATCGACTCACGTTCATTTAGTAAAGTACATTTTATAGTAAAGGGTACATGACTAGAGTTATAAATTATAATGGGTTTAAAATATTGGGAATTGAATATTTTGTATTCATATGGCTAAGTAACTGCAGAATGAGGCGAGGTGTGCAGTATTCAACATTTAACGTTTCGTGTGTGAGCGCTTACACTGTAATTATTAAAAATGTTTATTTATTGATATCAACAAAAGTATGTCTGCATTGCATTGAATTACGATGTGTTTCATTTAATTAAACTTATATTTATTTTAAAATTTAAAAGGCTGCATTCGACATTTTGGTTATTTTGCAGACGAAAATATATTTATTTCACAGAAAAGTATTGACGGTCGAGGTATGTACAAATATATAGTTTCGAAAGGCTATCGTCATAGCATGCGTAATGTATTTATGTTTCAATTTGGTGTCACACACGTGTCAATGTCGTATCAAGTTTCCGTGTCATGTTACCAATTTAGTTAGTATCTTATTCGTCAATATGGCAAGTAATTATATTGATATGGAACTTACATTGTGCATATTATGTCTAATATGTAAGATATAGCTAACAGTAAATATTTGATGCTTATTCAGAACAAGCTGGAGACGATACATGTTTTGTTTGTATGTTTTTAGAGCACGTAGGTTAATAAATTATTAATAAAAATAAATTGATTAACAATACGTATAAGTAGGTTATGTGTAGGTGTGTTTTAGTAACAAAAACACGTGTGGAAAAATTAACAAATGCTATATGGATAATGAACTGAAAACTAAAACCCATCAACCACTCACTACCCGTGTATCATTTTTCTTAAAATATCCGTATATCGGCAGAGAATTCAAAACCAAAAACAGTTCTCCTATATAGATTGTACAACAGAGTAATAAAAATATATTACTGAAATGACACAGCAGCAAAATTTAAAAGATTTATGGTATTTATTTTGATTAAAAACATTTTTTACGGTATCACATTTGGTGGTATTGTAGAACCTACCTACACGTTAGTGCTAAAATTGGAGGTCCACAAGGCTTTCTGAAAAGTCTGATTTCGTAAAGTCAGAAAGTTAAATGACACTTCCTGTACTTGCATAACATGATACTTCACGATAAAATACGATAACAAACAAACCTTTTTTGCTGGCATCTACGTACTTGTTTGTAAATTGCAGCAAAAACTTTTCTAATATTCGTCCTTGAGATTTCCTTCACCCCGGTTACCGTATTAATGTAATGCTAATGTGTTACGAGAAACCTTTGGTCCATTGTCTAGTCTTTATACACTGGACAGCCACTTGGAAAAAAATACAGTCCGAGTGTTTCTATTTACACTCAAAGAGGTGTATTAAAAAGATTGCACAAACATATTTTTCATATACGCCGAAACTTCGTTTGGGCATTCATTTTTCATGTGAATTTCATAGTCTGCCAAATCTTGCAAAAATGCAAGAATATGGACACAGTAATTAGTTAGCAAACAAAGTCAACTATTTGACTACGGGTGTGTTTTTTGTAAAGGTTAGGATTGGCCAAATGCTATCTCCATTCAATCATCTATAGATATTTTTAGGGGAAAGCATTCTTAATATAGGAAAGTGTCATGACTTATGACAGTGAATTGCGTGTTACTGTCGTTAGACTTTCAAGAATGGTTGTCTGTCGACTCAGACTGTTTTTATTTATATGGGGTATTATGCGGTAGCTGCACAACAAATACCAGGTATGCTGCGTGTTTTTTGCTGTCAGGATTGAACTCGTTTCAATATTGAACGCATGGTTGTAGTAGTTGTGTGGTAAATA
>JAHZNB010001054.1:0-12992 GCA_027744295.1 Callyntrura guangdongensis | reverse complement strand
AACTCTGTTATGAAGTCTGTAGCACCGTATGAAGTAGTGGCGTTATATAATCTTACTTTATTGATTGGACTTTTGCCAGCAAAATTAATTGCGATAATATATTCGACGATAAATTCTTCGTATGGGGTGACAAATTTGCCAGGATTTGAAGATAAGTTAACTATGTATGGAAATCCGGTGGAAAGAATTTTCGGCTCTCCTCCAGTAAAAGATGGATTGGGTGAGTACAAGTCTATGATTTTAAAGATACTTTTTATTCCTATGATTATGTTTTTTTAACATTTCAGAATATAAAATAATACATTTTAATTAAAACTACAGGTTTCGGAATTGGTGTTTGTTCCTACAATGGCTCTATCCGAGCGTGTTGGATGGTAGAAAAATCTAAAATTATATCTAGTCAACAGGAAATGGACTCCCTGATTGCTGACTTTGAGACGGAGATTGCTCAATTAAAGTACATTGCCAACGAAAATACTCATTAGTATTAGTTTCCGGATTTCTTGTTTTTCTTCGTATTATTAGTAAGTATAATAATTAACCAGACCACATTGCGAACAAATACTGGCTGGACATGTAGCTCATCATATGAACGCAAATAAATTCTAATAAACTGTGATTATTATATAGCATTTATCATTGTAAGTCAATTGCCGAAAATTGGATTCCATAATGATGTAAAGGAGCGGAAAACATGTCGGAAAACAAACACAATGTATGTCGAAAACACTGACAGTGGTAGAGCTTTGCCATAAAAGTTGTCACAGTGAGCTACACTTTGAACTCATCAATCACACTGATCTCACGCTCACGTCATACACGCCAAACAGTCTGGAATTTAAAAAAGTGTGACCAGCACCATCTGTCTCTGTCTTGCTCAACTCGACGTATACACGGCATTTTTATGTGTTAGGCAGTATGTTAGGTGTGCATCTATCAGTTCTTTTTGTTGTGACTAGAGTTCAGGTAAATATGACTATGTGATTTTATGCTTCTCAGTTTTCGGTGAACATAAATATGAAAGAATATATTTTACCAATTTTTGCTAAGCTAGAACATTTGAATCTGAAGGAACTCAATAATTTAGATTTTTTTGCTTTTATTGCAAAAGTTGTTATTCGACAAATGGTGAATACATTTAGAGGAGTTTGATAATTTAAGGGGTATTTAAAAATATCACAGAGTGTTTTGCATATAACTAGAAACGAAGTTGTAATTGACGCACTTGGGGTGTGTTTGGTATACTCGGATTAGGATTCTGATCAATTCAGAGGTGGTTATCATTGCCAATTCATCAGAGGTGGTTATCATTGCCAATTCATCAGAGGTGGTTATCATGGTGCCAAAGGTGCTGGACTATCATTAAGTGTTCTAACGGTTTAACCCATGAGACCATACCCAATTCCAATTCCCCCGGGATATAATCCACCCAAACCGAGTCCTGAAAACAAACGCAAAATAGCGTTTAAATTTAATTTGACTCAAATGAACCCAGAGTAGCTAAAAATTATACTTTAATAGGAACGTACCTTTAAGACCAAGGCCACCAAGCCCAAGTCCATAATGTGGAATGACGTGAGAAGAGTGAGAAGAGACAGAGTGTCCAACAACGGAGCCAGGATATCCCATTAAACCATATCCCCAACCAATATGGGGAGAAATAACATGGGAACTTGAAACATGATTTCGGCTGACCACAGTTCCGCCAAGACCCCAGGAGGGTCTGGCAGTGGCAACAGCAGCAAGGGCAAGAAGAACGATAACAATGAACTTGGCCATTTTTGTTTAAAACTTTCGGTAAACCAGAAATTATAAACTTTGCAAACTTTGCAGTTGGAACTGGAGATGAGAACTGATGCTGATTTTCAAAGGTGCGGTTGTTTTTATTTATACAGCGAAAATTCGCTCATATAACTCATCAAAAGTGATTAATGAAGATTAAAAGCGAGAATTTAGTAAGCAATGCAAAATTATTGATTTGAGGAAACCTCCGTTTTACTCCAGCATTTTAGCCTGTAAGCTCGTGTATGTTCGAGATTGTAAAAATAGGAATCTGCAATTTGTCTATTTTTTTTGTTTTGAGTTTTGTGTGACCTTCATTTGTTTGTGTTGAAGTTAGTATTTAACAAAGTTTTTGTACACATTTCAATAATTCATGCCCGACTAGCCCGAGTAACTTTTGTTCAGAAGTATTTATCGTCATTAATAAGCCAGTGAAGCTTTACAACACCAAAAAAACAAAACTCAACGAGAAAAAAACATTGCCAAAGCGGAACTGCTCTATGAATAATTTGATATAATTATAGCATCTTCCAGCAACAGTTCAAAACAGCTGCTGGGNCTCAACGAGAAAAAAACATTGCCAAAGCGGAACTGCTCTATGAATAATTTGATATAATTATAGCATCTTCCAGCAACAGTTCAAAACAGCTGCTGGGAATCAACAGATTCTCGATCCTCTGTACAGATAGATGAAAAGGAATTTTCTGATAACAGCGTTCAATCACCATGAACTTGTAACGCACACGCCATTCCGTACAAAATTAGTTCAGTTACTCATTAAGTAGTCAAGTACACTACAGTATGCAAATTGTGGGCATTTTTATCTGGAGGTGTAACCACGCGCATACCTACATTACTAATTACTTTGATGATGATGGTTGATAAGATGATATGCGCATGCCCTAGTCACATGCGAAAAGTATAGTAAGCCTCTGACTACTGATACAGCCTACGTGTAGTTACTCTTTTCTCACGGCTGAACAATCACGAAAAGTAGCACCTACACCCAGGAAGGCGATAAAACGAAATACCAATTTGGAAAGGTAACTCTACCAATCCGTAACTTTAAGGTAATAGTAGAGCATGTGTGGGTGTTCTTTTAAACTGGTAAGAGCGCGTGTGCATTTAATTCGAAATAGTTTTTTGTGTACATGTGTGCTTAATTGTACTTTATTACGTGCAAACCATTTTTTACAACTTTATTATGTCCAGTGGTAATTTGTAATACATATCCCAGATTTATATTTATATCGATTGTAAGAAATCTGCATTGCATACCAAATTCTATACCGCGCGCATCGGGGGTTGCTTCCTGCAAAAAAATCATGCACACTGCATACAAAATGCTTATTATTAAAATTAAACACATATGGACATGCCCTGCTACTCGTATGTTTTTTATCTTGTATCATCATTGTGCAAAACTGCTTCCTGTGTGGTGCACGGGCGTACCATGTTGAAATCACTACGTTAAAACTACGTTATTTTACAGAGTTTTTATAATAATTTATATTCCATTTTTAACATTGTGATATTCGTATGTTAACAAAATAACAATTTAAGGTATGCTGACAGTTATCTAGTGGATAATATTCATAAACTATTTACAGAGTTATCACTTGTAAATATTCAATACTTTTCGTATGTAAGCTTTTCAGGTTCAAGGTTGCCTGTATTCAAGGAGTTCCACCAACTATTTACAGAGTTATCACTTGTAAATATTCAATACTTTTCGTATGTAAGCTTTTCAGGTTCAAGGTTGCCTGTATTCAAGGAATTTACCACCACTGCGTTAAAAATTAAATTCTGATACCCATCTTTTGGTTCTGTGCAAGAGCATCTTCAAACTTCACAACACGAATTGACACCGCAAATTGAAACGTTTTTTTACAGTGTGTAACTATATTCATTCACCAAGCAATACCGCTGCTGAGAAGATAAAAAGAAATAAAATAGTTTTTCGTTGATCTTCAAACACGAATAGACGCCGCAAATTGAAACGTTTTTTTTTTACAGTGTGTAACTACATTCATTCACCAAGCAATACCGCTGCTGAGAAGATAAAAAGAAATAAAATAGTTTTTCGTCATTGAAATATTAGCCTTGGCTGATTGCGGCTCCATATAGAATGATTGCGGGATTAATAGGTTATATGAAAGAAATACTTAATCTTTTTTAATTTTCTGGGTATTTGTTATTACATGAGACCATATATACACAACTCGTTGTCTCACATTATTACCTGACTTGTGTACCGTATCACTACTCCCACAAACAAAAAAGTATCAAAAAACGGTATAGTTCATACAGAGAAGTTGGAGGATCATCATCGTCTTCATAATGATCCTCAGCGCTTCTTCTCCAACATCATAATGAATAAGAATGGATGGCTTGTCATTTGTTTCTTGTCTTTTATAGAGATATCCCCATAAATCCGTGTCAAAGTCAAAAAATCTGTTGACATCCCAAACTCATCTCTCACTCCGTATGTACTCACGAGTATATACATAAATGTGTATTCCGCCTCGGCTTCTCATTCCAAAAAGAAAAAAAGGCTTATTTGTTTTATAGACGACTTCTTAGGGAGTATTATCGGGTGCCGCGGTGCGGTTAGCTTGAGAGCACGGAACGCCTCCCTCTTCTTTTAAACCCCGTTTTCATTATTGTCGATCTTAGTGTTGGTGTGGCTGGCTATGTTGCTCGTTAAATTGTATTATCATTTTCCCTATTCAAAATTCAAATAGAAATGGATATCGGTAGTAGATTGTTTCACGGGGATATGTCTTTGTTGCTCCTGTCATGATGATCCTAGGGAGGATGATGTGCCAAAGTCAAAAATGAATATTACGTAGCTACACGCATCCAATATACCGAACGTCAACCGCGATGTAACCAAACAGCTCAATTCCTAAGAGGATTTTTTCCTCTTCTTCGACTCGTCATCTTTTTTGAGTGCATGGTGAGATCCGAGACATATTCGTGGTCTTTGCTGGTGTAATATGAGAAGGAAGGGATATTGTGCTGCCGCTGTATCTTGGACAATGACAAATGCCTGTCAAAGTGATGTACGTACTCGGATATGCACTTTTACTGACACAATCTCCAATTCTCTCTCTCTAACCCCTTCAGTAAGGCTGGTTGGCAATTTATAAAATCAAATCTGGTAGCTTATTTTACATAACGCGATTTCCATCTCACTCATTTTCAGTTTAGCATGCAATTCATTCAACCAAAGAATGCATATTGATATTCCATCTTGTATAGCACGACATTTTAGTTGTGGTCCTCGAACAAGAGTGTACAGTTAAAAATACGCGAAATATAGCTATATAGTTGATATACATGGGTGTTGCTTCTTTGCTAGTCGTAATTGTTTTAAAGTTGTTGGGTGTACGGCTTTTGGAAAAAAGTTGATGACAGGCGACATGATACGATCATCATCTTTTTCTCGAATCCCACCGATGAAATCTCCGTTTCTCAAAACGACATTTGTATTACGCGCTAGCTATAATTTCCGACTTATCTGGGCATATTAATCTTAAAAACAGTCATAATCTG
This sequence comes from Callyntrura guangdongensis, assembly GCA_027744295.1. Classification (NCBI taxonomy): domain Eukaryota; kingdom Metazoa; phylum Arthropoda; class Collembola; order Entomobryomorpha; family Paronellidae; genus Callyntrura; species Callyntrura guangdongensis. The sequence goes on along the minus strand of JAHZNB010001054.1, from coordinate 7,652 downwards.
CATCATTCCTTGAGATGGGGCTCAAAGGTGTCACTTTGATTAAATATGAAATGATATGCCAAACACGCAACGAGCAGTGATATATACTGTATATGAATTCTGCCAGGGCTAAAAAATATTCATAAAAATATAAGTGCTTCTACACCCTGTAGACTCTCAACTGACTCACTTCCTGTGCGTATAGTCACCCCAAACTCCTACTACAAAACTCTTTCGAAGTTGGTTCTGCTGAAAAGAAAACCGTTAAAAAGTAAGAGGAAAAAGATCGTGTTACTTAACAGCTCTGCGCAGCGGAATCTCCCATGTCTCCTGTCTCTCTGAACAAGATAAGCCGTAAGTAAGAACCATTTAGTTTGTTGAAGGGGAAAGAAAAACTGCAAACAAAAACGACATTGTATCCCTCACATCATCTCTAAAAAATATCTTCACTCTCTCTCACAGAGGATGAGTCTGCTTTTCATGAACTCTGCTACTCGATTTGACTTTCTTAAATGACACGACAAGTCACCGTGTCATGTCAAACTGTTGCTGGTGGTACTAGTGTTGGCCTGTCATCTTCATCTCAACTTTTTTGTGTGTTCCTTCATTTTTCCATGCATGACGACAATAGAGGTAGATAAGGTTTATATGGTCTTCTCTGGCGGACGCGCAAGCAGTAAAAGTAACACCTACAAAATACACAACCCTCGCAAGATAAGTAGGAGAGGAGATTCTCTGGAGAGGAAGTTGAGTCCGCGATACAATATTCCTATTTCCCATACCATTTATTTTTAACGTTTCCATTATTACGTAGCCCAAAGTTCGGTGATATCTTATTATTTTGTCATTTAAGTCTGTTGCGTCGTCCATAAATAGGATGCCTTGTACAATGAAAAAAATAAAATTACATGGCATAAAATCACTCGAGGTTATAATTCCAAGTGGCGTTGTAGTTGGCTGGAGAGGGCTTAAAAATATAACTCCAATTGATTATATACGTACAATCTCTGGGAATCGTATTAAAAGAAGCTGTTAGATTGGATACATTAGATACTTAGAACTGATTATTATAGGGGAATGACCTCCCTATTGCGCCACGCCTCTAGCGGTAAAAACCAGAACCCAATTAATTATGTTTTTGGAAATGATTTTTTGATCGCAAATTATTTCAACATCCATGCTACCTATTTTCCTTTACAATGAACAAGTTAATTCATACATATACGTGTGTAGTGTTTACGATGACGCCAAAAATAGTCGGCAACAAGAAAACCGATATATTACAGACAAATGCTAAGAAATTCTAATACCCTTATGGACAAAGAGGAAAAAAGTTTTGTCAAAGTCAAGTCAGTGATGAGGATCAACACAGACCAGACGAAGATCACAACTTTTTTTTAGAAGGGAGTCCGTAAAGTGTAGATCTGCACTGATGCTAAAAAGAAGAAGACTGAGACTGTCTCTGTGTGTACCAGTATATTATATTATAACATTTTTGACATATGCGTGACACATGGCACATCATATCAGTTTTGTGTCAAACAAGGGCTGCTCTTTCCTTTCTTTCTATTTGCTTACCCCTGTGCGCCAGTACACAAACTTTTCTTTGCATCTTTCCATCTGCCTTCGATTTCTCTCGACGTGAAACTTTTCTTTCTTCTTTCATTTCAAAACGGAAAATGCCTCATAATACGGCGTGAAGTCCGTTCCCTTGTGAGCTGCGTGTAAGCTGTACAACACTCACTCTTCAAGAAGAATATCAATGTCATCTCTCCATTTTTTGACTGTCACAATCATTTTCTTCATAATCATGTTCAAGATATGACAATCATCATGATGATGACGATGAAGTGGGGCACGGCGGTGGTGACGATGTCGGCGAGAAAATGATAATAATAATCACGATAATGATAATAATAAAATAGTAATGCTAATCTGAAAAAGGCAGCCAACAAGCCGTTTGCTAATAACAGGGACTGACTGACTGACTTCATCTTCATCATCATGATTCCTTGTCCAATGTCACGTTTTATGGAATGCGATACTCTGTAAATGGCAAAAGTGTGACAGGCAAAAAAATTCCTTTATGAATGATGTCATATTTTATTTATTCATACATTCATTTGCCAAAAAATGAAAATAATCACGAGGAAAAAGCACTTTCCTTGTTCTCGCATTACTGGTGTCAGTCATGTGCCAGATTGAAAACAAAGATAATTATCGGTATTATAAAGAGTACTTGCGTCAACCACCACCGCCCCGCCAACTCTAGCACTACTGCTTTTGTTGTCAGAGATTCAGCTGGATGAAGATAATGACGGAACTAGTGAAGCACACACACACACACACAGAGAAACGTTGGGCGAAGTGAACATTTTTTGTCAAAACGTCACCAAGAGAGTAGGGCCACCCTATCTGTCTCTCATTCCGACCAAATGATATCTCATCTGACACATTCTTTCTCCCTCGTCTTTTCCTCTTTTCTCGTTGAACAATAAAAAAATTCATAAAAAGAAAAAGGTGTCTTTTTCGAAGCCTGCTTTAAATTTTATGTCCACTTTTATTGTACATTTTTTTGAAAACTCCTCATTTTTATTGTCATTTGAGCGAACCTGTTCACACTTTGGAACAAAAGAAAATCTAAATAATGCTATGATGACACTCGCATTCATTTCATTTCAGGGAAACCTGCATCATGTGTACAAGCATTGCTGACCCCAGCAGAGACGGACGGACGACAATGAACCTGCCTCACCGATCTCCTGTAACAAAGTGTCCACCTAATTTTTTGATGGTCGATAACACAGCATCCATGGTGATAATACTGCAGCGACCAAGGAAAATATACCCATGACCACCGTGCACAAAGTGTGATTTCAATCGGGTTTATTGAAACCGTTGTTATAAAGCACATTACCATATTCTGGAATGAAAGGGATTTTCACATAAAAGATTTGTTCACGAAAAATTCACCACCACCGCCGCATACCTGGAATATTTCTAGACTATCTCCGATCTGTTCAAGTATGTCATGCTAAGTTCCTTGGAGTAGTTTTATTTGGAGTACTCTCACAATGCGTATTCCATCACCTATCAACAATCAGCATCGTCAAATACCGTAGTAAACTTTACAAGCACAAACTATTTAGAAAAAAAACAGTGGAAAAAATGTGATATTCATTTTTAATCTGTTTCGCATCTTTTCTTTTTTGGTGTGGCGTGTAAATGTAAATACTGTTGTGTGTGGCGTGACCATAACTGAATTATTTAAATGAAATGAGCACTGCGAGCACACAAGAGGAAATTTTAAATTCTTTTTCATTTGTACACAACTCTTCTATATATCTAGCAAATACCTGTGAGTACATGAAGCACAATAATGTAATTTCCTATTCATCAGCATAGCACACAAAACATTCCTTAACTGTCCAATTTTATCTATTTTTTCTCTCCCTTCAACCAAACATGCGCGCATTTGCCATCACCAGTCACCAACAACGTTACGTTGTCCGTCGTCGTGGCCAAGAAGATGACTTTTGGATGGACAGATGGATATATACGCATCTCTTTTGGAAGATCCCTTTTGCGCTCTCTCCTTCTGGAAAGATTTCTTAGTATGGTATAGTTGATACTTTTTTCATCAGTAGACCAAAAGGAAAATGCTTATGACGATCATCATCTTCTTGATCATTCCTTTTTATTCTTGTGTGCATTTTCAACATCTTGGCGTAGTAATAATAAGCATACCCGCTTGTATTTTTTTCTTTTCACTTTTTTCTCTCTTCTCTGTGTGGCTGTCATCCGTTTTCCTTAAGCTGATTTGACAGGCTGATAAAAAGCATAAAGTCTTCTCTTCTTTTTTTCTATCTTTTTACCACTCTCCTTTAGAAAAAAAATCTCACTTGCCCATAATAACGCCATATTATAATACTAGTAGGTAAATTTCTTCTTGTGGTAAAAATGGTAATCTCGACATTATCATCATCATCATCATTCCCATCAATACAAAACGATACGTTGTTAGATTTCCTATTCGGATAATGATAATGATAATACATGGGAACATTCCAGTTATGGGCTTGACTTTCTAACTAAACTAACTGTAGGATAAAAAGATATGCATAGCTGCTGTAATCATATTACTACGTATTATTATTATTGTTTCGAAAAAAAGTTCATCTAGCTTTCAAATCTCATTTTTCCTTTCTTAATCCTTTTGTAAGTTTTAAGGTCGATTACTGCGAGACAAGATCCCTTGAAGGTTCATTGCCTTATCGGTTGTGCATACTGTGTTGTGAGGAAAAGGGAAGGCAAGTGGATTACCGATGACTCCATCAAACCATCCCCACCAACACCAGCCTTCTTCCTCTTCTTGGTACATTTTTTAAATAGCTGCGATGCAATTTACGATAATCTCTTGCGTTCTTTGCTCCTGTTCTTCTCTTCTGCTATCCTATTTTTTAGTATTTTAATGCTTCAAGCTCTGTGATAATGAACAGTAAAAATTATGATATGACGAAACGAGCCATCACATTAGAGCTACCTTCCTCTCAACCAGGTTTCATTCTTCTCGTAGTCATTCGTGCCTAAAACAGAAAAAAATGGTAAGAGAAAATGTAGTTTATGAAAAATGATTTCCTGATATGTAATTAGCTTTCTTCCTTTTGACTGGCTGCTGGTGCTGTTGTTACACAGAGAGCTTATGCTGCTGCTGCTGATGGGAAAAATGAAAGGCATATTGCTACCGAAGAGAAAAACGACGAAACAGTCAAGAGAACGGAACATTATGAACCGTGTTGAATACAATGTACACAGTGAACGCACACATGCTACAAGACACTAAAAGTTAATGCACTGTATCGTCTTTAATATATATTAAGTGAAGACTTGATGACTGTGGTTTTCTGCTTTGCTTCCTTCACCTTGATGTAAATCATCAAAGAAAAAAGCATATGGTACGCTTTTGTTCGTCATAAAAAGTCAGAGAGAGAGAGAGAGAGAGAGAGAGAGAGAGAGGAAAGAGACCAAAAGGAGTGAAGCAACCGTACCCAAAGAGAAATATCGCAAGTCGCACATTCCCCCACACACCAACTGTGCGTCTGACAGTAACTTCATATAGGTATAATATGCATATCCATATACTCATTCTCATTTCTCATTTTTTTTGTACGACACCCCAAAATTCAGTTTTGAAAATGATTTCGTCACAAAAACGGTGAGTTTTTCCTGGTGAGTTGTTCATTCAAAAAGTGGATGTGTGCAAGCAAATAGGTGTAGATTTTTTTACCTATTTCTTTTGTAAGCACCGTCAGTTGCAAAGCAGCAGACGGGCATATAATCATCAAAAAAGAGCTTCTTTAACTATCCAAATACTAATTAAAGTGGAGGTTAATGAAATGTTGGCTGTTTGAATGAGTAAAAAACGTGCAGGGAGAATAAAACAGAAAATGCATAAGCAGGAAAGCACAGGTAGCACAGTGGTTATTTTAATGGCTTATATAAGACATCATGGTCGTCATCATCATGATCATTATCCATTTCCCCTTTTTTCACACACACAACATCCCTTAAGAGTCTTAGTCTTCTTACATCAGCCTACTTTGTTCTTCATCAACTTAAATTATCATTATTGCTTGCTACAATTGCTACTTCTTTTTTTGTTTCTCGCTCTGCTACCATACTACTTACTTATCTCATCTTTCGAATGCGTTTTTCCCTCAGTTTGTGTGTGTGTGTCGTCGTGGTCGTGAAGCTTGTTTCTTTTTTCGGGATCTTGTAAAAAGAGTAAGCTTTTTTGTACTCATTTGATGTATTTATGAATGTAAAAAAGGGCTAAGGACGACGACGACGATGATGATGATGATCCTGGGGATGATTAGAAGAAGAAAAATACAACAAAAGAAGAATAGAAGGAAAATGTGTGGTTGTTTTTGTTGCGGTCTTGTGGTACAGGGTTTTGGGAACGATGATGAGAATGAGGCTGATGATTTGGGGAAGATGCGCTGCTGCTGATGATGGTGATGATAATGATGACGACAACGGAACTATACCCAGTAGTATTGAAACAACACAGCTACTTTACATTGCCCACGTGTATTTATCCCATTGTAGTAAAAATGTAAGAACATTGTATTACAAGTTGTAAAATGGTAATAATGAAGAGAAAAAAATTCAGTGGTAGAAAAGTAGAAAAAAAGAAGAAAGACACAGAGAAAAAAAACAGTAATTACAATTTTACTCTTCTTCTTCATCTTATTATTATTACGCCATAATACTACTAACTTCTTATTTTACTCTCTTTTTAGTAGTTTTGGTTGCCGTCATGTTCTTCGGTTTTTGTTTAGGTTTTTTTTTATAAAAGTTTTTCAGTTGTTGTTCTGAACTTCTCTCTTGTAATTCTTTGTTTTGTTTCTCATTTACTCGCAATAGCCGCGGAAATGGCAGGCACGACGAAAAAGAAGAAAATGTAGCGATATAAGTAGGAACTGTGACTGTGATAATGATGATGATGATAATAATAATAAGCCACAATCCTATCTACATTTTGGTTTTTGCCAATGGATCGTGCCTAATGACCAAAAATACAATGAGAAAACAAGAAACCACAAAAAATACGGGGAAATTCTATTCATTTTTGTTTCGTTATTATGTGGTGTGGAGTCAGTAGTGTGTTGTGTTTTATGCTCTTATCTTTTGAACAATGATTTCAAGCTTCTGTTATACATTACTATTACTACCACCACAGCTCACTACTGGGTTTACTATTAGACGGTGATATACATTAACTCCGGCTATTCACCCACTCACAATGCCAAAGTACAGTGTAATAATAATAATATATACAGACGTAATCTATACAGTGTTTGCTTGTTTCCGAACAAAGCAACAGTCATCTTGATGACAAGGATATGAGTCACTTGGGGAAAAGGGTATTTCGTATTTATTTTTCTACCGAAAGCGTAAGAGGAAGCCAACAGCACAAACAAACTTAAAACCTTACCGGTGGTAGAACTATCATCGCCGACGGTACAAATCCCAATAAAATACAAAAATATTGTTTAATGCGTAATGATAGAAGAACTTGCAAAATTGCATCTGTTTATCAAAGACATTTTTTTATTTGTGGGAAAATTTTAAATAGTTAATTTTAGAGTGAGGGTTTTTCGTTTCTTTCTCGAAAATTTGTTTATTCTTTGAACTTTGATGTAATGTTTAGCTGTAAGATAAATACAAAGTAACGATTTTGTAGAAATGACACTATTATATGGATGGGGATAGTTTTACGCCAATATTGGTTAATGTAAACATAAGTATGCCCTTATGATAAGCAGATAGGCCCAATAACTCAGGAATGAAATGTCAGCATTTCAATTAATTGGTTTTGTCAAAGTAAACTTGTCTAATAAATAAATATTTGTAAACTAGGGAAAACCCGTTCCCGCCAAAAGAAAATGGCGGGAATCTAGATCATAATATGTAACCGTAGATGTTCATTTTTTCAGTTTTTGTAGTCTAAAATTCAAAGTTGCTGGTTTTAGCTTAATTATATGCAACTTGACTCCAAGGGGCACTCGGGGGCTCAATCTGATTTCAAATTCGAAATCTCCGAGGTCGAAAACCCTTTTGCTCTGATTTTGGTCCTCCTGGCTTATCAACTCAATCTGACCCCATGG
>JAHZNB010001053.1:0-14403 GCA_027744295.1 Callyntrura guangdongensis | reverse complement strand
CACACGTGCGTTTTTTACTACCACCTTTTGACTCTATTTGACTTCCCCAACTAATTCTGTTATAGCAAGCAATAAAAGGAATGCTATTAACAGAAAAACAAATGCCTCAGCATTTTCAGTTTCATTGTTTTATTGTATTCTTCGCATTTTTTAACAAAAATAAGATTAGTAATGATAAATTCTCCCGACAATCTAATCAATAATCACACATCTCTATAATCCCATGCAGTGGTGGTGGTGTGTGTTGTGTTTGCAGTATCGTTTTTATTCTTTACCTTTTAGGTGATAATATCACCACATCACATACTATTTTTATTACTACCCCTCTGCCCTCTGTGGGGTCCATTATGTGGCTCATAGAGAGCTCGTTATTATTATTACTTTATTTTATAGCATTGTTAACAGAATTGAAAACACACACACACACATGCAGTAAGGAACAAATCATTCATAGAGTACTTTAAAAACTTCATTTTGTCGTGTCTTCCTTCATCCTTCCGTCGTTGTCTGTTTCTTCAGGGAAGAATGGTATGTGTTGTTATGTTTTATGATTATCTACTTCATTTCCTACATTCCCAGATTTCATTGTCGTTCGTTCTATTGCTGTATTACCACCAAAATGAAATGATAGAAGAGAGAGGGAGAGATTACTGCTGAACACACAGATTCTACCAACATCCAAGGAAAACTCTGGCTCTCTTGAGAGATAACCATAACTTGAGTGTCTGACATTATTAGTTAGCTTTTCGCTTTCTTGGCTGCTGTTGCTGCAGTTGGTTGGTTTTTTAAAAAGTAAATAAAAGTTTCAGAGCAACCACAGATAAGGTTTGTGTATTTGTTATATAATAAATAATCATCATTTTTAAAGAGATGAACTATATATACTTTACACGCAATCTAAGAGCCTCTATTTGTACGTAACAATATCAAATATTATATTTTTGTACTCTTGTTATGTACCCTACTCCTCTTTCGTGTCAGTTCTCTCTTATCTGCTGCCTTGGCTGTCATGCCAATACTAGTAGTGGTAGTGGTGGAGGTGGTTGGTGATGACGCCACCGTGTCTTTTCTCTTTTACTTTGTTTCATTTTTTTCTTCGTGTAATGTTCTCGTTCTTATTGTTATACTTTTGACTTGATTACAATTTTTTGAAAGAATTTAACTCTGTAAGTTATATATAGTGAGATCCATGTCTTCTCTCTCACTCTCGCAGTTTTTTTTCTCTCTCTAAAGAAATCTTCCCGTAAAGTTCCTTACAAGTTACAACGGCTACAAGATATAATAATATATCGTCATCATCATCATGTGCATCTTGTTATAATTATGATGTCATGTAAGACCAACAACAGTCCATTTTACGCGTATATTGCGCGCGGCGCACCCGTTTTCATTCCTTTGATGTCGCTCGTCTTGATAATCTTTCAGTTCAGTTGTCCGTACAATCTCTACTACTACAGTAGTAGCACCATCCATGATAATGATAACATTTGTGACTTAGTTCAGTCAGTCAGAAGTTGGTAGTGTATAATAATTTCATTTTATGAATCATTTTTCTTTTTCTTGGGCATCAGAAAATGAGGATGATGATATCATCATTCATCATCATCATCTCATCAGCCTTCTATCAGTCAGCGCAGCTCTTTACTTCAAGGTATAACATATGACATACGTTACGTACCAAGAAGACCCAGTAGCAGCGGCATCATCAGTACAGCTTTGTTTTCTTACATTGCGCGTTTTCTGCTTTTCGCTTTCGTACGTGCTGTTTTGTATTATTGATATATTGTTACTTATATGATGAGGAGATGATAGTCGCTCGCTGATTAGCTTCATCGTCATCGTGAGGAGGTTTTTGTTTGGAATTTTTATGAAAGATACACAAACAACGCTACCGCTAAGTAAAGTAAAGCCATGCACCGTTTTCACACATTAAGTATGTCTGCGTAAGCTTTAATATTATCCCCTCACGGACCAGTTTGATTGTCAAGTTAGTCAAGTATTAAAATTATAAAAATGCTACACTGTGCACCACAGTTAGTTAGGTACGTATACACCCTGTTTTATAGACCTATCTCATTTTTTGTTGCTATTTTATTATTTTCACTTAAATTACTACTCATTCAACTGGTGACGATGATGATGATGTGATGATGACGAGGTAGGATTTGTTGTGGGAGTAGGCAACAATGCATAATAATAATGGTGAGTACCGTCACTATCGTCGTCGTTCATAATAAAACTGCAATGACATTGCTGGTAGAGATGTTGGTTGGTGGTCATCATGATTCATGATCAGAGAACTGTTGTGGGTTATTTCATTCCCAACTACCACGACGACCACAACTACTTCTAGTAGACCACTCGTTGTTATTATGATTGGTGTTGTTGTTGTGGGACTAATTGAAGTAGAGATCCTTGTTCCTCTCTCGCAGACAGGCTTATTTTGTCTTTGGTTGTTGTGCCGAACGTAAATGAGTGAGTGTGTGTGTGTGTGCACACGCGCGACAGTCTATTTAAATTCTGTCCATTCTCGATTTTCCACTGACAAATTAGAAAAAAAGTAACACTACTGGGGAGTCAAGTCAAGTGGTTGTTGTGTGGTTCATATAATTGTCGCTGATTCATCTGATTAACCTTAATTGAAAGTGCATTAGGCTGTGACAAAAAGGAAGTTGGTGTCGGTGCAGAGGGTAAAAGAAAGTTTTCCTATTTTTTCAATAAAGTGCATTTTATACAATTGTGTGTAATAATTGTACACTGCATGTGTAGTATAATACCAATACTCCCTAACACCCTTATTGTGAGTCTATATTTGATTTTACCTCATCATCATCATCACCACATCAACTGGCAAGTGGCATGACGGCAATGATAACGGAAACCTGTGCCTACAGTGGCACGAATTTTTCCTAGCTTAAGAATCCCGAACACATCATCTACGAATATCATCCTCGTATCATCATTTAAAATAGAATAAAAATTTCAGCAGGCATGAAACATAAAAACGAGAAACTCTTGACGCTCCATACTGCTCCTGTTCCTCTTTCCTGTCCACATATTATACTACAGAAGGCCCCTCCTCATGTTTCTTCACCAAACAAACTGGCAACAGTAGTCCAAATAATTTTTTTGCATACTATTTATGCATCCTGTAATTCTGTTTGACTGACACGGTCTTCGTCATCAATATTTTGTTTTGTTCGTCTACAGTAATAGTTTCTGACTCAACTCAAATCCCATATCACTATCATCGTATCAGTGTAGTCGTTGTTATGGATATATTTAGGTAGGCTCAAGCACAACAGATAGGTCTACTTTACTACAACAACTCCCACAAGAGAAGTGACATGGCTTCTTTCCTCTCTCTCACACTCCAGCCGGTGGAGTGCAATACTGGCACTAGCGCACTCGAAAAATCTCACTATCATATCTCATTCAGTTGATTTGACAGGCAAATATTCCCTGCCAGCAGCTTGCATACGGGAGTGTCTGTTTTTATTAACGGGTTTAAATGCACTTTACGTCTAGACTTTAAATACAACCGTTAACATGTAGGTTGTTGTGTGGTGATGGTGCTGTGGCTCAAACGATTCCCTGTTTTCTGTCGTGATGCGCGGCTGGAAAGGGCAAAAGAGCCGGTGTTTGACGCTGATACCGTTCAACATGAGTGGTCAATGAATATAATTATCAAGTTTTATTGGAATAAGCCTTCACGTCCAATTTGCTTCGGCTTACGCTAGTTTTTTTTATTAAACAGAAGCTCCGTTCCTTCGCTTTTTGAAGTTAATGATACGAAAATACCGAGCCGATCATACAATTATACAACGTTGCTTGGAAGGAGAGCTGCGTGCGTGTGCTTGGGCAAAGTCTGGTCGTCGGGGTGAGAGTAAGCAAACTCAGTGGCTGTTTTACTAAAAATATCTTTTGATAAAAAATATTCTGTGCTTTTTGTACCTTTTGCGATCCCTCCAGAGGCGTATATATGTCTTTGCTAATGTTCCTTTTTGTTCACTTTCCTTCCCCTTTGTCCGTCATGTAACCTTTAGCTGGTTTAGCGGTATTCTTTAGATTAGGTATATTCATTCGGCTAATTGAATTGAAATACAATCAAGTATATTGAAAGAGACCTCCGTTGAGATCTCGTTAAATATCTTTTTTACTGCTTGCCTGTCTTCCTGGATTTCCGCTCTGTTTACGCGAGTCTGGATAATACCAAAATGACAAAAATGACATTTTCTACCGACACGGTAGCGGTAGCAGTAGTGCTGCTGCTGGCTTGTTTTCCCTCACTGTATGTGCTTGGATTTTCATTGCGTTTTTTTATTGCGACTCCCTAGATTTCGTGAACCAACTGACAAAACAGAGAGCATTGCTGGAGGATTAGAAGTAAGGAAATAACATTCCAGTTTAGGCTCCGCCAAGTTTTCATTCACTCAGTGGAAGGCGTGACAGGAAGAAGGGGGCTAAGCAGCAGAGGACAAAGTGGGTGAACCTGGTTGCAGTTTGTGACTTGTGAGTGTATCCGGAAAAAAGGAATGCCTGTCAACATGGGTAAGTGTGTGTTTGCTACTGCTGCTTGCCAGAAATTTGAATGGGTAGAAGATTTGAAGATTTTTTTTTAAATACAGGGTTTGTTAATGTTGTTTTTATTTTTATTAAACGTCCTGTTTACAGAGGAACAAATTGTAATGACCCCTACCGCAAAAACGGACAAGTACACAACCATCGTTGTTGAACGACGCCGAGTGGAGATGAGTGACGCGAATTCATCCGAAAACCGTAAGATTCACGTGGCTGGCGGTGATCACACTGGAATCATAATTAACAAAGAGATAAATGGATCCGTTTCCCCAGATCCTACACCGTATCAGCTTTCCTTAGAGTTTAAAGTTTTTCTTGTGAATGCTACAACGCAAAAGCACACTTTGGAAAGCCGACAGCTGAGATTCTGGTTCAAGGATGACTTTCCTCCCGGGGAAAGGGCCAAATACTCACAGGAATTTTTTAAGGAGTTGGTTCAACCCCTATCCTTTCCAAGATGCTATACTGGTTTCATCATGAAGGTTTTAAAATTGATGCAAGTTCGATTTGCAAATATGCGAAAAATTGAAATTGAGTTGAGGCAGCTGGAGCAAACTGACCATCCACCAATGCGGCCCAGTAAGTTGAAATTTGAACGAGTCATTTTGCCTAACTGTAATTTTGTTTTTTAAAACAATGGAACCTTTACCTTATTATTATGCTGTCTAATATAATAGCAAATCGAGGTGCGATCCTCTTTGAGTTAGACAGAATGGTTCGAAAATCTGAGACAATGACCAGGTCAACAACGACCACTACTACGACAAAGAAGCTTGAAAAAAATAAAAAAGGTTCTTTTCTAAAAACACATATGAAACGTGGAGTGTGGCTTTTTCCTGACACTTTTGTTGTTATTGGTTTTCGTATGCCCCTTTATTAATCAGTCACCTTAAATTGCACTCCAATTAAACGATATCTAAGCAATTGGCAAGCAACTAGTACAAAAAATTTAAACAATGCCCAATAAAATCAAACAAAACTACGTTACTAATCCGTAATTCATAATTTTTTCATGCTGCTGTTGTGAGAACATTTGTTACTAAATTACTAGAGATAAGTAGATAGTGTGTGTGTTGATTGGTTGGTGGTCACCTGTCTTGTTCGAATTAACCTGTTTTTTGTTTCCAATCTAACTAAATTACGGCATTTTGTTTAACCAAGATATTGTTTCCTTTTTCAGCATCAGCTGAGCCAGGAGGTGCCGGAGAAAGGATGGAACTCTCGGAAACGAAATTACTGGAAATGATAGAATGTGCTTATCCAAATCCACTCACGCTAAATGATATGGCCAAGTGAGTTTGGTTGTTCATGCTAAAAGCTTTCTGAAGTTTGAGGTAACATGTTAACATCCATGATTTTCATTCTTCTCCCACAGGCAATCTGGCAGGTCGGAAGACGAAGTGCGTCATCATGTCACCTCATTCACGGACTATTCAAAACACGTCCGGTTGGGTGATGTTGTCGTTTCTTGCCCAACGGCCAGTCAAAAGTTTGTCTATTTGTACTGTGACAAAGCCGTGGAAAAAGAAAGCGGGGGCTTGGAATTTGAAACCAGAGGGTATGTACCCACGTCACTTGTATTACAAGATATTGCAGCCGATATTCAAGAGGACGGAGAAGAGGAATGGATTCAAGCAGCGGAGGAAGGAATGCAAATCTTAAACGATGCTGACGGAGTGGATTTCACCAGGCCACCGCAAAATAGTGACAAGTTATTTATGGCTATCGGAGAAAAGGACGTGATTGAAGTCGCACATCCTGCGCCACCTGAAAACTCACAGCAACATCAGCGAAGACTCGAGAGTAGAGTTCATTTGGGAGCTATTGCGGGTGGAAGAGCGGTCTCCAAGGAGGACTATGTGCGACAGGAATTGGCAGCACGATTGGGTATATTGGCGTATGACTCTGAGTATGATGCTGTATTGGAAAGTATCATTGGGAATAGAAGGGATGCTTTTGTTGTCATTCGTGGAATCTCAGACTACAAAGATGGAACTCGGAGAAAGGATTGGCAAGGCTATTCTGCACTTTTAGCCGCCGCTTTCGCAAAAGTTATAATCTCCCGATTAGAACCACCAACAGATGACTAAAAAATCAAACACACACACATGCATACACACACGCGAACACAACAAAATTACCTAAAAATGCTTATTATATGAGAAAAATATAATTAACTTAAGGTAATAATATTTTCCTTAAAAGTCTACGAAAACGTATATGTACTCAATTTAAGATTATTATATTATGGTCTAGTCCCAGCTATTTATCCTGTAATTCTCACACCAAAACCAACTCAACATACAACCACACAAAATTATATTATGTACCCAGAGAGAAATATAATTGCAGAGTATAAAATTATATATGAATGAAATCCGATTACATTAGCCTGATCATCAAGATGAAATTTAACCTACCTGCTACACAAATTATAGTTATGTAAAGGTTACTATTAATAAAGTTGTTCCTCAGAGTCAAAGAGAGAAGAGTCGGTGTATGTACGTATTGTTCCTTTTTGTTATGCCGTCTCCCCCTTCGGTTCCGCATTGTTGATATATGATAAAGAACATGTAATTAGCAAAGGACAATGCTTGGCAATGTTTTCTTTACAAACATTTTATTTACAAATTCTACTCACCAAGAATATCGTGCACAAGATAAGTTTTCAATTCCTAACCTAACACTGCAGAGTAACCAAGATAGCATCTTAGATTTGTTATATCATGTTACAATGGCAATAGTAATACATAATTTAATTCTTTATCCAGTACATCAAGAATAAGAACCAACAATCGTAACATGAAGAAATGGATGATATTAGTACGAGTTAGATTTAAAACAATTAGCAAATTTAAAGAGAACCCAAATATTTATTGTTATTACACAAATAAATTTATAACTAAAGTAATTTATATGCAGTATTCTAGGGCTTGGTTGGCGACTTGTTCAGATTTATCTTTAAGCCGGTTTCTCTCCTGTCATTGTTTGGGACAGGTAGGGTCTTTAAAATATTTTTGGGGCGATATGCATCCATGTCGTCCTCGCCAGATTGTTCCGGTTGATCCCCAAAGTCCATTGCAACTTCATTTTTGTCTCGAACAAGCAGGGCCAGCTCGTCACTGTACACGTACAATGATTTCCTCACAGGTGGGACCAAAGGAAACCAAGCTAAGTCTTGCATCAGCCTAGGTGACATTTGCCACGGATATCCGATACCGTCCGGTTTGGCAATTTCAACTTCAAAATCTTGGCCAATGGACTCTTTTAGTTTCGTTAACAAGACGTCTTCGAAGTCGGTCGAATAGTCGTGGAAAACGTGTATTTCTTGTGGAGGGTCCAAAATCCCGGTGCTAGGATGCCAATGGCGGTAGATAAGACAATAAGTTTTATCAGTCAATGTACACGGCTCTTTGAGGAGTTGAATGTACAGCTCTCCGCAATGGATAGAAGAGGCGGTGAAAACATCCTGTAGTTTGGTATTTGCCCGAAGGACTTTAGAGGGATTTGTTCTTATTTTCTTTCTTATTCGAACTTTAGACATGTCAATAGAATTTCCAGAACAAATTTCTGACTTTTCCATGACTACTGCCTTCACTTCGTCCAAAGTCATTGCCATTGTAACCACAATGTCCGTCAAGTACTCCAAAGGCTAAATAACCAAATCATTTCAGTTTATATAAAAAAATATGCCTACCATGGTAACATGCAATACTTTATTGCACAAATATAGAGTTAAAAGTGCAATACTTACATTGCTTGTCGATCCCAAATTCAATTTGTAAATTGGCAAGCGTGCCTCCCCTTCTTGCAGTCTATGCTCTAGCTTAACATACAGATGATCAAACGGCTTTATAGTTGAAATTCGTTCCGTTAACCGACGCATTTCGGTTGACTCATCCTTTTCAATTTTATAGAGTACGAAATCTTTTTCTTCCACAGGAATCCAAGACGAGATCCTTTTGCTAAGCACGTAAAGTGGTGTCTGGCCATCAATACGAACCTCACACACTAATCAAAGTTAAAATCAATGAATAAATAGATCGTATCTTTCAATATTGTACACATATTATTACTACTGTTTCGAATTCTTACATGCAAGATTATCTTGCTCAGGCCGCACTGCATTCATAAGTTTAATAAAGTAATCGGGTCCTTTTGATGTCGCAGTCTCATCAAGTGGGGTCTCTTTTGGCTTGGTAACGTCACTTTGGGTTGCTGCTACAGCACTAGATTCACTTTTATCTGACGATTTTTCAGGTACACCCTTTTGCTCCGTGTTCATTCCGTTGGATAACTTCTCAACCGTTTCTACAGGTTGACTTTCTGGCTGAGAGTTAATTGCAGCAGCTTGCTTTACCGTTTGTAAATTTTCCACAAAAAAACCGTCTGGCATTTGGACGTACATGTGCATAACATCAGCTTTGGTGTAATTATCAACAAAATCCAGCAACTTGTGGGATAGTTCCTCACTTCCAGACCCCACATGAACGTACAACTGTGAATTAAAAATAGGGTTTCAGTTTTCGTAAATATTAGATGAGCAGGGGCATTTCTATTTTACAATTGTAAAGGTTCTTCGTTTGCAACATTAAATAAACTTACATTATTTATTTTATCAAAATTATACAAAGACAAAGGATGACGATCATCTCCAAACAATGTAGAAAATCGTCCAGAATATTGAGCAACCAAGAGAAGCTCCGTTTTACCGGGAGGTAGACCCAGTACAGTCTGAATCTTAGACTTAAGGTCACCCATCAATGCCGCCGGCTCCACGTGAATTTCGTTTATATACCCGGTCATTTCCTGACTAGTGCAGTCCACTTTCTGAGTTCGAAATATAATATCATTTGTTCGGTAAACTTCAGCGAACGGCTGATTTTCAGGTTTCCACTCCAGTAACAGGGCTTCATTCTTAGTTCGAGGTGGCAACTTTTTAAGTGCCACACTGAGTAAATCATCTTCGCAATTCTCAAAGCTATTTTCTATAATCTCCAAATCCCTGTCGTACCGGACCAGTCGAACCAAGCCATTGTGACATGGGATGTCTTCTCCAAAGTCTACATGAACGTATTTAGCTGCTTCCGCCATTTTTAACTGCTTAGGAATCTGGACTACCCTCTCAACTAGGGTCCCATCCTCGGCATATGCGTAACAAGTCATTTTATTTGCGTTTTTGGCTAGTTCTTCTTCATCGTGCAGCTGCTTGTCCAATTGATCCATTTCAGTCCACATTTCCTGCATGTGGGCAGGCATCTCATGTAAATAATACGGAAGTAAGTTTAAATCCGGATCGAAGCGCCTATACAATAACATGTAACCAGAAGTCAATTCTTTATCTTCCTCTCTGTCTCCTCCATATGTGCTTTGAATATCTTCCAGAGAGGCCTGTCTTATTACTGCATCGTCACAACGATACCATTTGCCCCGTTCAAAATCCATTATATAGGCAAAGTAATGGCCACTATTTATGCCTCCTCGGTGAACCATTACACCATACAGTTGATAAATTTCCGGGCCTTTGGATTTTACCATCTCCTGCATCATTTCAATTGAAGGTTTTTCATTGATTGCTGCAGCTGCGGCCTCTGAGGATTCCTCGATAGCAGCATCGTCTGCTTCAGGTGGTTTTACGCTTGTGTCGAGTGTGACCTTTCCTTTCAGTTCCGTCTTTCATGCTATTGGGTTTCAGAGCATCCGTTTTAAGGGCTTCTCGCCGGTCCTCTGAAGGGTTTTCAACAAATGGATTCATATCCAGTACAAATGGGAAAATTACTCTGAAAAACATATTTTTTTAAAAGTTTTAGATTGCAAATTAAAATGTTATCTAATTTAACTATGTGACATTTCCATTATTCACAACTATAAATATACCTCTTTGGTATTTCATAATTGTTATTTATTGTTCTAATAAACTATTACTCTTACCTGTCGTTTAATTTAAATCTCTTGTCCCGAGCAAAATCATACTCGAACCGTTTCAATTGAAACGTCAAAATGTAGGGAAGTTTACTAAATTTGAAACCTTTGTGTGCGGAGCACGGCTTGGCACACTGACTGCAATTGTACATATTACTGCCGTCCAACACCTCATAAGCCACAAATGAATTAAGAGCTGCCTCCAAAGTAGGGCTTGGTAAAGGTGTGCCAAAGTTTCGAATGGGCAGCGGAACAACGAGAAAGTCGTCAGTGCGCTGGCTGACACGATTACATTCCAGACATTTTACATAATCATACAAAGTTCCAAAATATAGAGCCTGGATTATTCCGTCTAGCGGGGTGCCTACAAGTTCCTTGGTAATACTCTCCATCACTATGCTGAACAACTCCTCTATGTCATGCTGCATCCAGGTCTCCCTGTCTGCCCATCCAAATGTACGAATCAACTCGTCCGTGTCTATCGAGTCTCGAATGGAGAGTTGTAACAAGAGAAAAAGCTTTTGTAGTGGAGCGCATATGCTTTTTTTATTGCTTCTTCCTGGATCGTGAATATAACTGTAAATGACGTTGCGAAACTCCGGAGTGAACCAAAGTCCTTGAAGAAAGCTATTTAGATAGCACGTCATGTTTCTATTTTTCAATCCAACAAAATCCCGCTTGATCATAAGCTCGAGAGTTCCTCCGTAAGTTAAATCGACGTCATGAGAAGAGGATGCCGTGTCGCCAGCATCGTTAGTTGTACAGAAAACATCTTTGCTTTTTCGTTTTTTGTTACTCTTCATCACTTCGAGACACATGGAGTACACCTTGTCTGGACAAGGGATCACTTCGATGGCCTCAAACGTTTGATCTTCTGCGTAGCCAGCGAGATTATGCTGAACAACAGAGTAATAATGAAAATGGTGTAGATAAATGCATATGCAATGAAAATTATACAAAATTCAATATATTAATTAACATATATTACCGAAAAATCTTTAGTTTGATATATTATATCAAACTGTCCGATCTCCAAATTGAATCGGCAAGAGACGTCAATAAAAAATTCCCCGAATGTCGTGATCGGCAACAGCATGAATAATTGAGCTTCACCCGATCCCAAGACCCCCATAAAATCCTTGACTTTAATTCTGATGATATTTTCATCCGTCTTACCGTCGTTCAGCTCCTCTTCTAATGCCTTTAGTTTGGCTTCATCTTTCTGTGAAAGCTTTGTGGGGATAAATTCGTCCTTGTCTTTATCAGATGCAATTATTTGAGATGAATTTAACAGCTCATCAATTACATCCCCACCATCCTGTAAAATGGGATGATCATATGAATTACCATTATTTGATAATACAGATATAATTCTCTTCACATTGTTGTACACATACAAGCAGTAAAAATTTAGTAAATTAGCAAAGATATACCTTCTGTTGCCCCGAAGTCAACTTTTTTGAAGAGTCGAAATTGACTGTTGTCACCACCATCTTTGCGGTCCCCTTGATCAAAGAATTCACTAGCTTTTTGAAATCTAAGAAATAAAGAATAAGGATAGACTGAATTATATGACCAAACATCTGGAATAGCTAAAGCTTCAGTCAACAAACCATTTCGTTAAACGGTCATTATGAAGTACGCAAGGTAACGATAAGCTTGCTTTCATTCTTTCATTCTGAATATTAAAGAAACTGAGAAAGCGGCAATTTTTATAACAGATTCGTGAAAATTATAAGCATCAAAAGGAATGCATATCCAATTGTATAAAGTATATATAGTAACTATAAGCACAATTACAAACGTAGGTAGATAAAATTGTGAATATTAACTCAAACAGCAAGAATGCAATACAATTTAAAGAAAAAAAAGCCAAATTTATAGTATCATCGCTTTAGTCTTAACTAAGACAACTTTGATTTACTAAAGAATACAAATGTGCTCTAAGTCGGCTTCTATCTATTTAAATAATATGAATAAACATTAAAGAATCTTCTACTATCTAGAATTTCGTTGAAAAGTTTTCATTTTTGCTGCATTTAAGTCGTAATAATAATATAAAAAGTTAAGCTGTGAATACTAAGTTGATAATAAAGAATGGTAAAATGGTAATTACTTTTCATATTTGATTGATGAACTGATGAGGTGTTGATTAAGTTAATGGGTGTTAGTAGTAAACAGTTTATAGTTGTAGCACTACGACTAATTAATATACAATGCTCTGGAAGTCAGAAGAAACCAAAATACAACTTACATACTTACTTACAACAAATTAAACTTCGTTATCTTGTAGAAACAAAGAAACTATATTGACAACTGTCGAGAATCATTAAACGACAAAAGATTTAAATGACTCATGTGGCGGACACATTGGGTACAATAATCCAAAAAGTACGTGATAACCTACGCACTTTCAATTACGCCCCCAGCGGCCAATGCAGTCACCCCCTACCACAAAGATTTCAGTTGATGTATTTATAAGTATTTCGGAATACGTTTTTAGATTTTCTATTCCGATTTCCGAAGATAGTATTGGGAAGTGAATTACACCTTACAGTAACCCTTAGTCGTTACATGTAACAGTTTCCCTAAACAAACCAAATGTCATCATGATAGGTAATAATTAATTAATGTTTACAAGCGGATATGAATTTTATAATTCTGTTTGTGTATCTTTTGAATAATATCAATTGCCCCACGAATTAAGACTTGGTACAGCTGAAGGACTTATGCTATAGTTACGTTACCATAGACCCTGAATTTCGATCTAATATCTATCACGTTTGTACAACTCACAAAAATAGCCTGAATAAAATACTATAATACAATGATAATAAATAATGCATAATATTATACTAATTAAAAAATCATGTCGTTCTATCATAAACCTAAAATTCACTACTTCTATTTTTTCTTCTATGTGAATAACAACGACAACAGCAAGACGGCGTGTGACTTGAACAGAGGAGAACTATACTCTAAAAGTCCGAAGATCGGAAGTATGTATGTATTTAGTCTTTCTCTTGTAATCGAACGAAATGAAATGAATACATATATTAAATATATGCTTATTAGTGTTTTATCAATCCAAAAATGACACACTTCTACAATAAAAACAATCATTAAATGCCGAAGTATTCCTATGACGACTAAAAACGTAAAAACAAACGCGTTTGCGCATTAACTTGTTTTATTGCTTCCGAAATGCCGTTAGTAATTGTCAATAAATAAACTACTATTGTCGATAGTGCATTGCTTTAACATTCAACAGGAAACTATCTACTACTTAATATTAATGAGTGGGGTAACGTTATTTAGGCACATCTTTTGTAACTATATATGTAATTTTCCTCCAACGTGTCAGGCCTTCCGGCCGAACGATAACTCTTCAATGTCATTCAATGGAAAGAAATTTTGACATTCTGTTTTCCCCAATCGATAGATATGGTCAATAGCTTGGATGAGTTCAAAGATGGGCATTTGGGGTCGACCCCTTGGGGGTCAAATATGGGGGAGGGGTCAAACTTTTAAAATTAATTTCCCCATAACTCCGAAGCGGTAAATCCGTTTAACATGGGGTTACGTGTAATCGACTAACAATGGTAAAGATTATTATAAGATATGTCAGCATGACATCTGGATGGCACTCCGTTAGGATGGGAACAAAAGACACCCTTTTATTTCTTTGACTTTTCACATGACAACTATAGCTGTAGTTCAAATTTGGTCACGCATACTTAGATACTTGTATAAGTTAAGTTACGTTAAGTATACCAAGTTTGAGCCAGATTTGGTTGACAAATGTGGCTTCCAGGTGGGATCAAAGTTCAATTCATCAACACCATTAAGCTTTATGGCATTTAACATACCTAGTCAGTATACTGGATAGTTTGGCCAATA
>JAHZNB010001052.1:0-17964 GCA_027744295.1 Callyntrura guangdongensis | reverse complement strand
TGTTTTTCTCAGATTTGTTGAGAAAATTCTGTATATGGTCTTCCTGTTGCAGTTACAACACATTAGCAGACCCTGATAATTATAATGAATGAGTTTCACAGAAAGAAAGACAGAGAGAGAGTAATGAGCAAAAAACCCCACTAGAAAGAGTAGACAGTTTGGGGTAGATGTGTATGTGTGTGAGACTGCTGGGCTAGTTTCACCAAAGGGAAAGGACAGCGTAGGAAAAGGGAACGTGACAGTTTTCTCCTTAAAATATTTCTTCACTTTGCTCCTTTTCCTGGGTCGACTCACAAGTTACTGTTGAGGACGGCGAGAGAAGAGAAGGATGATAATGATGATGTTAAAGGGAAAAAAGGGACGTTGAGAAAGACACGGAAGCAGACAGTTGAAAACCACGACGATGATGAACAAAAGAGTTGACTTCTCCTCTACACACAACATTATCTCTGCCCTTAGTATTGTTATTCTTTTACTGTGAATCTCACATACAGAGACGGGTGTACACATGCTCCTGAAAGAGTGTGCGTGGATAAAAATGCTTTCTGTTTGTAGTGGAGGTTGCAAGAGTGTTTGTGACTGACTTAACTTGCAGATTTAGAAAACTGTCTGCTCATCATCATATTTATGTCCTTGTTTCAAAGTGTTGTTTGGCTCATACTTACAGAGTCAAACAAGAAATTTGTATACATGATTTCAAGTAAGAAGACACAAGCGTTTCTTCACTTTTACTACTCCAAAGCGTTTCTCTCTTCCGTTCTCTATCTGCCTTTCTGTCCTTCTTGTTTCTCATCGGACTTGTTTGTTGGATCATTCTTGAGAAACGACTTGAAATACAAGTGCACGTGATGATGATGATCATGATGATACCGATGATAGTTATGTATGCACTGCTGAAGAAGTGAGCATGACTATTATGCTTGATGTCATGCTACTTTCTTGTTGGCCATATATACATAATAATGGGTGCTTGTATACTTTTGTATAGATGGGCTGTTTCTTCTTCTCTGTGTGCAGCAATAAATGTTTGCAGATACAATTACTTTGCATATGATTACACATACGAGTCGTCGAAGCAAACGCAAAGGAGGAGTTGTAGTGTGTTGTGTGGCAGTGTGTCTTGCATAGTAATAGAGAATAGTTAAAGACAAGACAGCCCACCAGACAGCCAGGATTAGACGAGAGAACAGCTCAATTGAAATTCGAATGTAATAATTTTAATTTAAGAGAGCAAGACAGACGCACACAGAGAAAGAAAACGAGAGAGAGTAAGCAGCTCTTTTCGCCTCTTGTTTAACTTGTCTTGTTCATCCTTCTTCCTGCTTTCTTCATCCGAGTTGTCTTACCCTTTTGCAAGAAAACTGGAAATAGCACTACACCGAATGTGCAACAGTAGGAGAAAGTGTAGGGGGTATAAAGGAAAGAGAAAAGGGATAAGGAACATCAGTACAAAAATTAGAGCGAGAGAGAGAGAAAGAGAGAAAGAAGAAGAAGAGAGATCCTGGTTGCTACTACTGCAGTTTCTTGAGAAACTTGCATAATAACTTTTTATTCATTCGTTTTACTGTATTTGCTCTACCGTTCTTGCGTCATTTATTTGTGTTGAATACAAATGCTCATTTATTTACAGCAAGAACAAGAGGAAGAATAAAAAATACAGAAGCGCACAGGACCGCTGTTACAAAGGAAGAGGAAGGCAGTTTTTTTGCGTTGCTTCGCTTCTTTATCATCATCGTAGTTTTACTTGCTAAAAATATCAAACATTTTCTCTCTCTCTGTGATCGCGCTCGTCTGTTTAAAATGAAAACAGAGAGCAACAGACGCACATTCATACAGAGAGGGAGAGAAAGAAAGAGCAGGACTTGCTCTTTGACCAAAGTAGTGCAAGCATGAAATAAAAGGGTTAACTGTGTTTTGCCATTTTAAACAGCCCTTTTCTTCCGTTTTTCTCTTTCTTGACGATGGAGTAATATTTGCTTAACGAAAAGTGCCACTATTACTGCTTCTATTGAAGATGATGAGGATGACGAGAGAAATATGCAAATTACGTTTAACTTAATGCACGCACACATACACATACTTGTATGACACATCACACAGCGAACGAGTGGGTTGACGACTTTCTCTCTTTTAACTTACACTTTTGTTGACATTACGCAACTTTGACTTCCATTAGTGTACTCGAAATGGGAAACAGAGGGAGAAAAAATATAAGCGCAATGGTGGTTACTATTATGGGCTCGCTCAAAATGATAAAGTCACAAGTTACAGTAGCGCCTGACATTAATATGGTTGCTACTATTAACATGTACTATTTTCGTTTCCATGGAATGCTTTCTTGACTTTGTTAAAATGACAGACGCGGGATTACGAACTCCAGAGTTGATAGACATTGACTATTTGACTTAACTTTAAAGGAAAAATATATTTTTATATGAACAAGATTGGTACATAGTTTACTTAAATAATAAAGAACGTGATTTGCAGCTGGTTGTCTTATGTACAGCATTAAGAATCATCATCATTAGTATGGCTTATAACGACACTTCATCTCATAACTCAAAACGTAACGTTATTTATTACTTAACCCCTCTTTATTGTATTCGGTAATGCAACGATAATTGCCAAAAATGCAGTTAAATATGCAACAAAATTTTGTTTTAATATACATTATTAATCTACAGTTTATTATTTTTTCTAAAAAATACACCTCCACAAATCCATTTTTAATGAATGTATAAATTTTGTAGATGTTTTGTCAAAATATATATATATCAGAAGTATATGGTTTGTATAGTCACTATATGTATATGTCATATATAAAGTTTTCAAAAATGTTGAATTTATATTTTCCGCAATTTTACGGACACGCAGTTTGCTTGAGTTCAGTTTTCCATGTTTTACTGTTTTATGAAAGCGAAGTGAGAATTGTAGTTTTTCAAAACTTGAACGAGTAGTTCGTTGTTGTCAGTCACCAAGTTTTAGTTTTGTTCTGTCTTAGTTGTCGTTAGTCTACAAAGCAAAGTGTTTCGTGTCCTTAACTCTGTTCTATTAATTAAAGATAATTAATCATTAATAGAGATTTTCCAGTTAATTATTTAAACGCAATCTGTTTATCAATAATAGATGATATTTTGTCACCTCAATCAGTATACGAACATTTAGCGGTATTGTTTTGGATATCAATCGTGGACTCCCTTTAAGCACATCGAATTCTTACATTGCCATATCGTACCTGACAAGTCGCGAAATATTTAACTAACTGGTATAACCCTTCTTTTTGTATGATTCTTCCAAATACTGAAGCTCAAGGTAATCCGGATAACTATTTGTAATAATGTAAAATCATATTATTTTTCTGAATCTGTTTATGTATAAACAAGTCAATTGGAAACAAAAACATGTTTTCATTTTTATCAAGTTTACATCAAAAGGATATTTCCCAACTTTCCAAAGTGTCTCCATCTTTCTCATAAGAAAGTGTATATTTATCTCACGAGTGATCTTAATGGGAAATAGCAATTTCCACAAAGTTCGTTAGACATATGTACTGATATGTCGTCGTTTTTCTCACATTGTATGCTCTATTGCCTTTACAAAACTATACTTTACTTTTTCTGTATAAGAGAAGACATGCTATAATATCTTTGTATCCTATACATCATATTTTACATTGTCTTTGTTTCCCAAACAACGATAATTTCCATGTAGCAGAAATTTCCTAAACTTATTTGAATTACTATGACAAAACATTCCCACGTTCCAGTATCGTCGTTCTATGACAACATCGTTACCATTAATATTTGCACAGTATCACGATATATTAGAAAGTTGTAACAAGTTTACAAACGCCTTGGTATGCCTGATTTCATTTCACTTTCTACCTGGCATGTATNACTTATTTGAATTACTATGACAAAACCTTTCCCACGTTCCAGTATCGTCACCCTATGACAACATCGTTACTATTAATATTTGCACAGTATCACGATATATTAGAAAGTTGTAACAAGTTTACAAACGCCTTGGTATGCCTGATTTCATTTCACTTTCTACCTGGCATGTATGTAGACGAAAGGTATCTATGTAAATAATATATACCTACATATATATCCTCTCATTTAAGTATACCTAAAATTCCACCTCCTCCACCACAATGATGTTAACAATGATCCTTTCCACCATATTGCGTAGCATAGTGTGTTTATATTAAACATTTGCAGCTTTTTCATACGTGAAATTACCTTGGAAAATTCCCTCCCCACTTTAAAAGTACCACAGTTATAAAATGTGGTTTACTTCCAGCCACCCACGTAAATGATTTTTTTGTTGGTTCTCCTCTCCTGATTATTGTAGATTGCAGATTTATATTTTAGTCGTCTCCGTTCTCATCTAACCCAAGCAGCAGCAGCATTTGTTCCCACTTCCATTTCCGCTTCAAGTCATCCGGTCGTAGTATATAGTGACGAGGGTGGTAGGAATGGTGGAAGTATAGAGGAGGCAGTTATTCCAAGCAGCTGTTTCCCCACAAGAATCAACTTCTAACTTGACATACATGCAGCTAGTATGTACTATCTATTAATAATATTATTATTACATATACTACTTACCATTTTACAGTCACCAGCCACGCATATTATGAATGCACATTTCTACACGCGCGTGTATTCTTACATATCGTCATCCTCCCTTAATTCAGGAGTACACCGTATATATACACCAACCATGTCGTGTTCACTGTCTATAAATGTGCAGCCTTATGGAGTTACTTCTTCTCACGACGAATCCGCACCCCGGCATATTATTATAAAGCGAATGCTACTTATTGCGATTACGAATGTCTGTCAGTCTGTCTCTCCGCGCCATATCTCAGAAACGGGAAGGAATTTTGTATTCTGTTTGCACCAATCGATGGCATAGTTGTCCACCTGATATTTTTTGAGACAAAAGGTCAACGGGGTCAAAGGTTATACTGATGTATCTTTGGTATTTATTGGGCGATTTCTATCAAATTTCGTATACAGGTAGGCAATGGTCTCCTCTGTAGACCAAAGATTGGCCCAATTGATAAACGAGATCAAAGTCAAGGGTCATATAAATGTATCCCTGATATTTATGGGGTGATATGCACCAAACTTTGCATGGATGTAGCCTATGTCCTCTTTTGTAAGTAGACAAAAGTTTGGCCCGTAGCTCAAAGGGGTCATAGGTCATTTACTAAAACTTTATATCTCAGCAACCTGTGTAACGATTTTTATCAAATTTCATATGCAACTAAGATTTAATGTCTTAAATTGCAAATTGTCTGTAATTGCTTAATATTTCATACATTCGCTACTTTCTTATGTGTTTTTCGTGACACAGTTATTTTTATACTTATATCCTGTAATAATTATATCATCTAAGCGCTTGTACCCCGATGAAGCTGCTGCTGTTGAAATTGTTACAAAAGTTGGTTGAGAGTGCTATTAAGTGAATGAATGTGGTTGCACCATCTCTACCACCAACATCACTTTTTCTGTAAGATAGCAGATTACTTTTCTTGTCTATCTGTCCTTTCCAATTCTCTCACGGAATGTGCACTCACACAACGAGCGTTTTTCCCTCTTCTTCTCATTCGCTTGCCCACTTTACTTTACCCTAACACTACAAAGAGATATCTTATATGGCATGAGAGGTGACATGTTGTATGTATGGGTATGTAGGTATAACATTATATTAGGTAGACAAGCTTTAAGTTCTCAAGAGGACGACGATAATGGTAAATGTGCACTTTTATATTTTTCGTCCTCCTTCTCCTCCCAATGTACTGCTCCTTTTGACTCAATCTTGACATGTGCTTTGTCTTGAAGAGGATTCTGTCTAAAAACATTACCCGCGGTACTAGAACAAATCAAACGTGAATTTTATGAATAATAAGAGAGAAAGAGGGGGGGGGGTAATGTTGGTTCATATTGTGTGCCATTTTCTCCTACTATACATATATGCTACCTTGGTTGTAGCATTAGACTCTCTGACGATGTAATTTTATTCTGCATAGGGGTTTTCTACATGACGAGTTTTTTGGCTGCATAAAGAAATCAGTCGTGAGGTATGTACCGAAAAAGTTTGGAAGGAGATGGGTAGGAAGGGACAGAGGCTGATGCTTCTGTGGCGGTGGTGGTGGCTGATGGTGAAAATGGGTGCAGAAACAGCAGAATGATTCTCGGGAAGACAGTGGGGAGGGTAGTAGTGATGTTTAATGGTGGCAGTAATGATGATCCTTGCATGTCCCTTTTAAGTACAACGTGTCACATAAGCATGCACAATGTGTACATGGTTGAGTGAGCAATTTTTTGAAATTAACGGTTCGTACGAACGTTATAGGGAAAAAAGGCACGAAACGAATCATCATCATCGTCATCAGTAGCCGTGGCGTTATTTCTATTGCTACTGTAGTAGCAGCTTCAACAAAGTCGAAAATGCCAGGAAAAAAGAGCGACAAACAGTACATTCACGCTATCACACAGCGATACTACTATTCACAGACTGAAAGAGAGAAAAACGAACGGAAAGATACTTTAAAAGTGAATTCCACGAGTAATGAAAGGCAAGTTATTTTTTTAGAAAATAGGGGGAAAATGCGATTTGAGGCATAACAACATCCGCCGGAGAATCGTTTAAGTACTTCGATTCTCGCTTATTTCTTGGTGTTCTTAAAAGAAAAAAAAATAGTTTTAAGCTTAGTGACACAAAAACGTGGTAACGTTATGCACGTTAATTCAAAGAAAATGGGCAAGACGTGAAAAAAGGGATTATTGAGAAAGCTCGTTTGTAGAAAATGGTATTTAAGGGTTTTCAGATGGAAACCGACCATTTCGTTTGTCAAATAAGTCTAGCTAAACGATGGCTTAATGCGTACCTACATATCTACCTACTTACTTTCTTACATCTCTCCATTTCTCTGTCTGTCTCTCTCTCCACTACACACACGGACGACTAAGATGGGATGCAGTTGAAAATGATGATGCTGCCTCTGTAACTGCTGTTAGCATTATTAGGTCATTCTTCTCTCGCTCTCTTTCTCTAACTCGTCGCTGCCTCTGTTAAAGAAGCCCACAATACGAACGGTTTAAGAGTTGTAGTGACAACCCTTATGCTAGGTATTTTTTTTATTTCGAAAGAAAATTGGAACGCGAGACCAAGAAAAAAATTGAAGTGAAACGAAGAGAAACACAAAGCAACAACAGGAGAAACAGGACCAACCGGAGGGGGGCGTCTTTTGCGGTTTGGGTTGGTTGGTGTGATGCGTTATAATACACACACACACACAAACGGACGTTGAGTGAATGTATCTACCTAAATTATATATGAACGCACAATGGAAAAAAAGCACAATTTTTTTCTAGCGCTAGTGGTTTCAACCAAAGATACTGAGAAAGAGAAAGAACAGACAGATAACGAGAGAGAGAAAGGGGGAGGAGTGGGATGATGAGCAAAAAGAAAATCGGATCAGTATTAGAAAAAGGGACCACCACCGCTACAGCATCATCATCATCCTCACCGTAGTACAGCCATTAGTTAATGCCACCATGACAATAAAGACGATGACGACTATTTTTAACTTGATTGTCTCTCGGTCTGTTTCGCCATCATAACTTTTACTGACATTTCTCTCCCTCTTTCCTCGTCTCTCTCTCTCTCTCTCTCTCTCTCTCTGTCTGGATGTGACCGTTAGACGCCCAAATCTTTCCTTATTTATTTTGTCGTATAATATCCGCTCTCTGTCTTTTCCGTCCGCATTAGTGACAACATAGCAGCGACTAACTTAGAGCACACACACAGACACACGCACTATCATGATATTTACGAGTAATCGGAGAATTTCTTTATATGCAATCATTACAAATATAACTACGATGTGGTATACATAGTGGCAGTGGGAGAAACACACGAAATAAAAACTCAGGGATGGAACACGGCAACAGCAGCAGCTTATTAGAGACAGACTATTATAAACGGTACAAAGGCGAACGTGCGTACATTCTGGGAAGCATTGCCATCATTTTAAGCCTAAGTATTTCCGTCTTTGCTCTCCGTTCTTTGTTGCCCTTTTTCAGGGGAGCTTCTTCTCACATTGTTCTTTTCGGGGTACAAACAATCAGGAAATTAATCTCGTCGATAATTCTCAGCATAGAAGCCACACATACTTGCTCGCTCTCTCGATTCATGTTGGCCTCGTGGGTCGATCTTACTTGTTTTGCTCGTTTGCTATAAAGGATTCTGAAAGCAACAAAGAAGACTGTGATGACGATGGTGATTACGACGATGATAATACTACACCGCCATCCCAAAAAATAAACAACCCACCAATAAATATAAATAGAATCCTGTTTTCGTTGTTTCAAAAAGGCAACGGCCGTGTCCGTAACAGTTGCCAAGTAGATAGTTAAGTTTTTCCTTTGGAAAATGAGTATATGTACTACTGGAGCTCGGCAGCGGCGTATATGTGGCAGTGTCTTTTTGTAAATTAATGACCTCCTAGTTTCAAATTGACCGGTGGTAATTGTAAGTATTTTGGAAAGTATTACAGTTTTTGGAGTAAAAACAGCAAAGTCCAATAAGTCGAGGCAGTCTGTCTCTTTCTTCCTTCCTGGTGTTTAATACCAACCTACAACAACTAGGTGCTACTTTTCCCTCGACCTCTCTTCCGCTGACTTTACATGCCAAGTGCATATACATTGTGTGCTGTATAATTTCAATACGGTACGGTAGTGTCCCAGTACAAAAAACTCATAAAATCCGGCCGTCTACACAATAAATACATATATATCTACATATTTTGCCATTACAACGCCCATCTGACATTCCAGATTCCATTTCATTTCTATTTTCATTATGTGCTCGGGTTCATTTGTTTTCGTTAATTCGGGAGAATTAAATACAACCCTCCTTCTTTGACTGCCACACTCGCCGCCGAAATAAATAAATATTTATACCCACTACCATCCTCCTCCTCTTTTCCACCATTTTATGGAACTTTGTAGGTGAATTTAAATGCCCACATCTTCCACCAGGCCGCCGTAACAATAACCGTTGCCCAGTCGTGTAACCAGGCGACTTTCCCCGCTCGAGTTTTCCTCTTTCATACTCATCATCATCATCAGACAAATGACTTTCATAAGAAACCCGAACGATCCGGATATTTAGCGGTTGTGCTTGATTCTACTGACTGGTGCAATGCTGCTGACAAAAGGAAAGAATTTGTCGTGACGCGATCATCAGGGATGACGTTTTTCCTGGAATGTCAAAGACCAGCTAGATTTCTTTGTACCTAAAACCCATTTTTTGTTATTAGCTTCGAGTCGGTGGTGGACCCGTTGTCATGGTAACCGTACGACTTTCAGGAGAGAGGTCTTATTTAGTGCTACTGTTATTATTAGCGCTCCACCGGTACTACTCCTACTACTACTATTATCACTCTCAGTCAGTCTGCTCCTGCTGCTGGCAGCGATTTTATTAGTCTTCCTTTATGGGTCATGCTCCTTGATGATGATGTAAGCTTATTTTTGCGAGTACGTGCTTCACTCACTCAATCACTCACAAACACATGGTTTCTGCTACTACTGCTGTTGCTGCCGCTGCTGCACAACAGCATAATATTAAGTATCTCACATAACAGATAATAAGGCAAGAACAAACTGGAAAAAATGTATTATTATAAGCTGTCTTTTTCCATCTGCAAAACTCGGCTACGTTTTGTAGCAACTTGTGTTGATATTTAATAGAAGAGTGTGGGTTGATGTGTGTATTGTTGCGGGAATAAAAAAATCTAGGCCTACTACTAATCCCACCATATGGATAAGCCAAACAAGAGATGGATTTTCTCGAGCGTCAGAGTTTTTACCGCATAGATCTCTCATGTATTATAGCATGGAGAGGGAGTTAGGAAAATGGCAAAGTGACTGACTTTCACTGACTTTAAGCTGGCTCTTTTTATGCCAGTTGTACTTACTCCAGTTTGAAGAGAGAGAGAGAGATAGAGAGAGAAGGAAGGAATCCATTTTACACTGAAACTTCACTCATTTTCACTCTCAATTTTTTCTTAACGTGCAATATATATTCTCTGGGATAATGATGATGGTGATAGAAACTTTTTTAAGCATTGTTGTTGTTACTACATCGTTTCTCGGGCTTTCATTTGTGTTGAAAAACCAAACGCTTACGTTATGTACGCGGTACTTTATATTTAAACGTAATATTTGCAATATAAATAAGGTTTTACATTGTAGCTACACATAGGGATGCATCATCAGACAAGTCTAACTACGACCACAAATTTTGTAAATGTCAGATATTCATAATTACGGATAACGAACATTTTGTATAATGGGTTACGAAACGATAAAAACAGGCAAGTTTTCATGTGCAATCTTGTCAACTTGCTTTGTGAGCTGTGTTCCTTTTCAGTTCGACTGTCAACGGTCATAAAAAGAGGTTACATAACGGACACCAGAAGCATGTCACGCCAGAACAGAAAATTGACATGTCAATAGTACATCCCTCACACATATACCTCAAGTACAAACAACGCTAAATATGTGTAACCCTGCCTATATGTGTGTGTATGAACAAAATGGACGCAACTATTCAAGTCGAATTCAGGAGGAAAGCCAAGCAAGTTTAAAGGAATTGAAAGGCGCACGGGCCCAGATCACCAGATGCTGTTGCGTCTTCCTTATTGCCATGTTTGGCTAGAGTAACATGTCTGCACACGCACACACACACATGTGCATAAAATTGTATGTACGAACTTAGGAACAAGCAGGCAACACGTACTTTTTATTATTGCATCATTTCTCTTCCTTTTCCCTCCTTCCACTTTTTTCTCTCCCTTGATGGCTTTCTCTTTGGATTATACCCAGCCAAGAGGCGAGGGTGGTGATGGCCGCCACGGCAAAGGAAAGTGAGAGTGTGTTTGTATAGTACTGCTTGAAGAAAGAATATATCTTGTAATAATATTTATAATTCATATTACTACCACAGCCAATCTCTCTTACAATGTGTGTATGTACCATGTGGAGAAAGGGATTAGTTTATCATTTCCGTACGGAAAAACGGAGGAGAAGATGAGGCAAAATATTTTTCCACTGAACTGAACAATCCATCTTGATACCTAGTCTGTCTGTATAGCCAGCCATGTTCCAGCGTAACAACCTTGGGAGAAAAAAATACGTAAGGGAAAATGAAAGAAGAGTATATACCTCTACCATTGTTCACTTCATTTTCTGGCTTTGCTTTCTTTCCGTGCGGCTGCTACTGTGTGCTGCTAGTGATACCATGTTATTTTTTTCGTTTTCAACAAAAAATGAAAGTGAAACATGTGTGTGTGTGTGTGTGTCTGCGTGCGTGCCTGTCTTCCTGTATATGTTGTGTGTGTGTCTGTCAGTAAAAGAATGAAAAGCTTCGGATATTTTTTTTCTGGAGGATTCACAATATTTTGTTTGGAAGGGATTACTTGTGCTCGTATTACAGCCGAAACCACTTTTTATAATGACTCCCGTTCCCTAATATTTATCCAGACGAAAAGCTGTACAATTTCTAGAGATACAGTCCTGATAGATCACGCCGCCGTTAAACAACCGTGTTGTCTATTCATTCTTGTTTTTAATCTGCCACAACTGTTAAAAAGTCTTTGTGGTCGGGTTTCAAAACGGATATGGGATGATGAGATTTTTGTAGGAATGGATGGAAATGTTGGCAAATGACGTAGGTTCCTTACTGTTTGGTAAAATATGAAGAGTTCAATTGAGATAGGGGAAATGAAGAAAATGTGGGAATTAGGTTTTCTGTCTGAACCATCATTACCAATCCTAGAATCAAGTACTTTAGTAGTTGTTGAACCTGCTTACAGGATGTTTTGCCATTTCCGTTAGATACTGCCGTTACGGTAATTTCTAAAATGTTGATAGGCAATTCCACTAAAAGAATTTTAGATAACCAAGACCGGATATTATTTCAGGTAATATAATTACTAGCAAAAGCTATTATGAAAGAGGATTATTTAGCAGGTGAGTTGAGATGTGGTTTTTGTTTTTGGTAGCATGTAAAATTATTTACTTGCTGCACGGTTTATAAATTTATTACCTGTTTTGCCATCAAAACCGCCAAAATTATTATCAAAGCAGGCGGCATTGCTATGCCCCCTTGTAGTTCACCTCATTTCTATGATGACATCACAATAGTTTCAGCTAAATCTAGCTACTAAAGACAAACCTCATTTTGAGGAAATGAGAATTTCAAATATCATTTTCTCTCCTGCTTTTCGTTGAAAATGAGAGAACGAATTGGTGGCAGAGATGAGTGGAGGAATGGTGTTTCCCCCAGGCAATTTCGAAATGAAAGAAATGCTAAGTCATATATTTTATTTTAAGGGGAAATTTACATCATATCGGTAATATTTACAACATTGATGTACACAAATTTCCAATTTCCGTCACATTACCATATTTTTCCCCACATTCACCTGGAATTTTCCTCATTTCTGTAACATCCGTTTGGTAATGAGCGAAATAAAAAAAAGTCAGGTTCATGACCAAAATGAATATAAGCTAGAATAAAACACCAAGAGTAACCCGCACAACCAGAAAACCTCCCAATAACCAAGGCCATATGAATGTGTGGAATGTGTGGAATTGGAATCTGGAAACGGTAGTACTCCTTTGCAATATTTTCTGTACAGAATCCTGAATAATTTTTTTTAGATGTAACATAAAAATTCACTAACACACGAAACCCGTAGGAAAACAACGAAAACTCGAAACCATTTCAGCCGAAATTCTGTCTCGGTTGTCCTTTCCCTTCTCGTTTACAAAGCAATGTGTCAGGAAGACTATCAATTAAACTCGTTGCCTTCTCGCTCGCCTTCTCTTCACATTTTCATCATCCTGTCTTGCCACTTTCTCTAAATGAAAGGGTAATGACTGACGTTAAACTAACGAAAAAAAGTTCTTCCTCCCGAAAAAATGTAATTTTGTTGGGCATTAACCTTCTTCATGCTCGTTGTACAGATTTACCCCACAGCAGCACAAACACGTAGCGAACCCTCAAATATAACTGAAATTAGATACCTTTCCACCTCCTGAAAATGGGAAAGGGAAAAAATAGCGATTCTCTTCATTTTCAATGATTTTGTTGATTGTGTATGGCGACGATGATGATGATGAGATTCCATTCCGCCAGTCATGCTGATTCTGTTGAAGATCCGGTGGTAGTGATTCTGATCGCTTTAGTGTCTTCCGCAACAATCTCAGATTTTTTCTTCTCAGAAACGAAATCGGCTTGTTTTTCGATTTCACATTTTTAATCGTTTTTCTCAATAAATCCTCTGTGCCCAAACAAGCGTAAGCAAACGAGAAAAATTAAACCGAGAAAAACTAAAAAATCCGTTTCTACTTTTTGGAATGTCAACCCGCATAAATAGGAAAAGGGATTTGAGTTCACCCATCCAACGGTACAGCAACAGCAGTCATAGTTGTCGTGGTAGCGTCATCACCATCATCAGCTGAAAAGGGAACATTGTTTTGCCATGATGTGTATAAAGGTGATTTAATCGTGAAAACGAAAAAAAATAATGTTGCTAGTATTGCTACCCCTGCTACCACTACCTCTTAACTGCCTACCTAACTGAGGCGCTGCTTGGTTGCTCAGGAGAACATTAAAAGATGTAACTTTCTTCCTTTTTAGTACCCATCTACTTCCAGTTTTGCGAGCACTGATATACATATTTTCGTCTAATAATGCAGTTTTTCCGCTTGATGCAATATTATTGGACTATTTGGTATAGAGCAATAATGCTTTAATGACAGTCATCTTCTCAGGCTGTTAGACACTGCATACCAGCCCGCCTGCACATTAAGCTCGGCTGTTTCTCCTGCCGCGTCGCTTTTCCTTCCTTTTTCGGTAGAGAAATACTCTTACTGTTTGTACACAACTGCACTGATGATGAAACAATGTTTACGTGGGTGCACATTTACTTGAAGGGGAGAAAGTCGGGTAGTGACTCGCAGAGTTTTTTTTTCTTTGTGTTTTATATACAGTTTTTTGGTTAGAGAGAAGCAATGATGCTCATTCTTTTCCTTTCAACTCTTTCGGAATCTCTCCCTCTTGTGCCTTCACTCACTCACTCTCAGTCAGTCTTGCCAGTCGATAAAAATACTTGTGCCGGAATGTAAAAACGTTACCTTTTATAGCACTTGCCATTATAGCAAGAAGAGAAAAGCGGGGTAAAGAGAAGCTGGGCTGATTGTGAATTTCAGTGTCTGCTGCTCTGCTGTTGTAAAGCTGTAGAGAGGCAGGTCTAGTGAAAAAAATTGATACGATTAAGAACGGAAAGTATTTTCATCGGTTACATCAGTAGCAGTAGCGGTAGCGGGAAAGCAGCCTCCTAACGGCAAATATCAACTGTCTATTTCAGTATTTATTGTAATGTTGGTAAAGCAAGCAGCTCCCTAAATAGTGAGTATGGTAGCTTTATGGATACCATGTATCAAAAACTGTTCGGTTCTTTGTATTTTAAACTCAGATCAGAGTACAATTGAACAATTTAAAGGTTTTGAGAACATTGTAAAATACTAAAAAACCATCCAAGCTGATCTTATCGGATTTTGAAAGCTGCCAGTTTACAATATATACGGTATATCTGTACAGATAGGCATTATATGAAAAAGCATGAGATACACAAAAGCCCTTCGGTTTTTTCTTCACGAGACCTGCAAATTGGAACATGTGGTGATATTAGTTGACTGCCATGTATTTGAAAAAACACACAAACACCAACGGGAAAAAGTCTATTATGGAAACAAACTTGTCGTTATATAAAATGGCCACCGTTGTTACCACATGTAAAAGAATGTGGTTATAGGTAGCTATTTTGTAGAGATGTGTCTGTAGTCTTCCTCCCTCCCTCTCATTGTATGTGTATGTGTGTGCGTGAAAGCCTGGAAAAAATGAAAATGTACCTTCCTACTTCCTACCCACCCACCATCAACGAAAAACCGCACACTTTGTTCCTCTATTTGCTATTATGTATGACATAAATGGAACAAGAGATAGAAAGCCAGTCTCTCTCAAAAGATATTCAATTCCCATTATATTTTCTTATTTTCTCTCTCCTCCAAGTGCCTATGGTGATATTGCTACTTACTTTATTATTACTCTAAAGATAGGGGTAATGTAACGACTGTACAAGAAGTTGCTATAGAAAAGAATGGGAAAATGGCAAGATTTTGATTTGCAGAGAGTGCAAAAAAGCTCTAGACTCAATAATGTTTGCTGTGTGTTTGAAAGTGTGGTGGTTTATGAAGATGATGACGATAATGGGAAAAAGGAAGACAAGCACAATGTCTATTTACTATTTATATTATTTACCATTTCTGCAATCTCCCTCCATTCCTCCCTCTCTCGCTTTCTCTCTTCCACAAAGAAGAATTGAAACATGCATAGTGCGTTGAATAAGAGTGGCTTCAAGAGCTGACGACTGACTTCACTCTTTTTTCTGCGTGCATGAATAAAGTGGCTTGATTTTGAAACCACTTATTTTTGCTAGATTCCTATCCTTTTATCCAGAAAAGGCAGTTTGTGAAAAAAGAAAAGGTAAAGTGATGTGAAGCAAAGGCTCATATTTTTCCTTTCAAGCATACTTACTTTTTTTGTTCCGTAATTTAATATCAACATCAAACACGGCAGTATCCGCAAAAAAGAGAGTGGAAACGGGAGTTTTTAAAGCAGTTGTAGAGAGAAATGACTACTGACAACGAGGTGGTAGTAGTGGCTCAAGAAGAAAACTTTATTATCGTAAAATATATGTTTTTTCTTTCTTTCTTCATCCTGTCTTCATGTTGGTAGCACACACACAGAGAGAGAGATGGGAATGTACTTTTTTCTCCAGAACGTGTCTACAAAATGCCTACAAATTTGCTTCATTGCACTTTTTTAAAAAATATGTGACGATAAAAAGTATACAAAAATAATAAAAATAAAAATAAATGCAAAATAACGTGGGGTGTTAGGTAGGCACGCACACACGCACGTATCCCCATGTTTTATCCGCACTGCACTGCTGTCACTTTTTTAGACTCCATAAAGCATGCATGCTTGAGCGTCCCTACCCAATGTTTAAGTATTGTGTAATATTTATGGTTTAATGGTTAGAGAAAATTGTTTTTATTGGTACGCCGGCCGTGTCTGTCCGTCCGCCCTTATTCAAACAAAACCGTGATTCTTTCTCTTGGTTTTGGAGACCTGAATCTGAAGTATTTTTGAGTAATCGTGTATTTCGTGTTCAACGATCATTGCACATGGATTGGTGTCAGAAAATCGTCCAAACAAAAAAATTGGGGGCTCCAAACTTATGATAAAAGTAAACAAAACTGTGGGTTTAATCTCTCATTTCCGCTACCTTTCCTACCCTGAGATTATTTTAGTTTATTTTGGTAGACCCAAAGTTTAGCTGGTAGGCATACGTGTAGCACAGGAGTAGTGGTGAAGTAGTAAAGTAATAATTTTTACGACTTCATTTCCAGTAAAAATGGTATAGCCGTGTAGCAGCAGCAACAGCAACAGTATAAATGGAATCAACTCAACTGGAGTAATTCCATCTTTCTAAAGAGGATCCAAGAGAGAAGAAGAGTTTACTTCTTCCTCTTTTTCTCTCTCCCACTTCTACTATTCTTGACTCTGGAAGAAAACTTTTTTCCTCTCTCTCTCTGCTCTCTGTCTCTCTCTCTTTTCGTATACATATCATTACACACAAAAAAGGGAAATAAATCTCAAGAAGCCATTTGAGCTAAATTTATGTTTAAAAAATATTTTTCCATTTTCTCTCTCTCTCTCTCTCCCACCCTCTCACTTTTCTGCTTGCACTTATGATGATGCTCACTTAACTCACTTATACACTTTTTCTTACTTAAATCTGCCTCTGTCTAGAAGACCTACTCGATAAGAAAAATGCATACACTTGTATCACTTACACGTCTACAAGTAGGAGGAATGCGATAAAAATATTTAAAACTAATTTCTGTGTCACAGAAAGAGAGAAATGAAGAGGGAAAGAGTGTGTGCTTACGCTACATGTTACTAGTAGACATCAAAACGGCTCTTTTCTACCTCTCTCTACTGTATACTAATAGCGGTAACAAATGGCAACATAAATAAATAGCTACTCCTACGTACTCACACGAAAGTATTCACACACCAAAGAGAGTCAAGCTATTAAGAAACAACACGACAAAAAATGTGTGCCTTTTTTCTCCCGTTCTCTCAACACTTGACAGTTTCATTTGCCAAAAAAATGTTTTTTTTTGTCATAGGATAAATCTGCTCTCTGAAATAATAATGTACATCTCAATTGTCTAAAAGTGTGTGCCCTTTACACGTTTCCCCGGCTATATTTATTATTTACTACCCAACAACTAACTAATGACAATTTTGTCTTTCTTTTTTGTCCTGCAGGTTGACTCTCCAGTTTTGGGATACACCATTCATATCCACGCTTGACGGTACTTTGCAATGTGGACAGAATCCGGCGTGCCGAGGAGCCACAGGTAAGAAGAAGAAAAATGTTTTAAAAAACTGCGGATGATGTCATGTCAACCTTTTTTCCCTATTAAACACGCTATTAAACATTTTACGTTTTATTACCAATGTATTTTATAACCTGTTATTTATAATGCAACTCCACAGCGCAGAAAAAAGCATATCAGACAGCTCGGGAAGATAAATGAATATCTTTTTTATATTTCACTCTCCCTCTTGAACATACAAATAATTTTTTACTACCAACTTGCCACGTTCATAAAAATCAAAGACGCTGGGCACTGATTTTTCTGTTCTTGTTCTTGTTCTTGTTGTACAGCAGCAGCAGTAAACAGCCAAGACGATACACAATAGGACGTGAATAATATGTAAATATTATTGTACCAGCAT
>JAHZNB010001051.1:0-12879 GCA_027744295.1 Callyntrura guangdongensis | reverse complement strand
GGTACCTACTTCCAAAGCACTTTTTACAAAGCCAAGTCGACTTAAAGAGCAGCAGAGGAAAGTGCGAGAGTCAATGTAATTTTTCCCCTGTTGCATTCCACTCACTATATACTCAACTATTACTGCAGTTTTCCTTTTTTCACCAAGAAAGTACTCACTGACTCGTGTCGTATAATATTTATTATGTAACATGTTCTCTCTTTCTTTCTTGTTTCTCTTTTTTTCATTTTCTCCTTTTGAGAAATTCCTCTGCTATCCTGCTGTTACCCGTTCGGTATTTATTGGCGTGTCGTGTTCTTTTCAGCGACATTCCATTGCACTTTCGCACTGTTTCCCCAGGTTTAAATACCTCTTTTCTGAAACAACTACCTACACACTCTCAAGGCGGGACATCCGCAAGCACACACAAGTATCCTCATCACTTCATGATCTTTCATTCCTTTCCAAAAATTCTCCTCTTTTGCTTGTCTCATGTTTTATTAATTTTTTCATCTGCTGTGCTCTTGTATACCGACGGCATTCTGGATGTTTTTGGAGGTACTTGTCCTGTTTTTATAAATTGCTTGACACCAGGCCACCACCACACTTTATCTCAGTGTCCCTTTCTAGCAAAAAAAATGGAGAGGTCACACAAGTGACAATAAAACATTATTTTCCCTCTTTTTAGACTATTTTATTTTAGAAGTAGAAGGCGTTTTGCCATGAATAAAATATTGGCATTCATTTTTGTTCTGTGAGGCTCTGACGGTATGACGACAGTGACAAATCCCAGAAAATGATCATAAGGTCACTTGAAAAAAAGGCCAAAAGACCAATATCGCACCTAGAAAGAGATAAGTTATGAACAAGATAGAGTTTATTTTTTGCATGACTTTAAAGAATATTTTTCACGGAAACGTGCTTTGATTTTGGAACCGTTTACGGAAATATATGACCATACGAATGCACAAAAAAGAAGTTAGACGTTGTCATCATCCAGAATCCACACAATACAACGAGCCACACGGTATCACCCTGAAAATGATGTCATGCAGTAAATTGGAATTTAGAATTGGACATCCATAATGTTTACGCTGTATCCATCCTACTTATACATACACAAGCACACATAGACACAAAACACCCCCATCGCCAATACTATTACAGCAAATATAGTAATAATAACGATAAGCGTGTGTTTGTGTGTGTTTATGTGTGCTGGTGGTAAGATTGCCACTTCATGGTGTGTGCGCCAAAATGATTGGATTTTTGTCAAGTGAGTCCTACTCGAAGCTCAACTCAAAGGGCTCTTCTCTTCTCTCTGCACAAGCAGCAAAACCAGCAATTCAAGTGAGATATCACATCACACATCTCACACTCAAAAGCAATAATAACAGCAGCACCACACACGCACTCTTTGTATAGAGAAAAATAGCGCGGCAGCAGTAGCAACAGAAGTAACAGCAATGTAGACAGCACTTTATACGTTTTCTCTCATAGGATATACATATGGTTGTGCGTGTTAAAATAAGTGTCATGCTCTCTCCTCGGCAGCGGCGGCATCATCATTTCAAGTCGCTGAAAAGGACCCGAAAAAGTAGATCGACATACAGGAAGCCGAAAGTGTGTATTATTTTGGTGTAATAGAGCCGGATTAACTGGGTAGATTTACTATTTTCTGTGCTATGCCTGGTGCTGTCTACTTTCTCTACACTTTACTTTTTAAAGGAAATAAGTACCCCCATTTTTGGATTTTTAGTTGGAGGAATTTTTTGGTGAAAATAAAACAATATGTGTGATTCCTCACGTGCGGTTGACGGCATTTTTTTCTCCTCTTTTTCTGTCTAGTCTCCTCTATATCGTCTCAATCGGAGCAATTCTAGCAGATAAATAAAAAACCATACGACCAGAAGCGCCGTTCTTCTTTTTTAAACGCTCTCAAAATGGGTAAAAAGAGTCTAATTTACATTTGCCTTTTGGAATTCTGCTCCCTCCCGCTGCTGTTGCTGCGGGTAGCGAGTTTGTGTGGTAAGAGGGACATTTTAGGGACACAGTACAGAGATCGGGGGAGAGAGAGTTGTCGAAAACTGCAATGTGTTTCCATGAACAATTGCGCGCGGGCCTTTTGTTTTTCTCCTTATGTCGCAGCGTCTATCGCATCGGTACATATGGGAAACGAAAAGGAAGAAATGCCAGACCAAACCCAAAAGCCACAACAACAATCTTGATTGCCGTTGCTGATAGTGTCTCTCTCTCTCTGTGTCTCCCTGGTCTACTGTCTTTTTTCTCTACGCCGACCACCAGCAGCAGCATTAGTAGCAGAAGTAACGCAAATCCGTTCAGCAAAACGGAATATTGCATGCATATCAGGATTTTCACACACGAACATCAACCACAAAACCCGCGTATAGTATGCCTGCCCGCTCGAGTACACACACACACACATTGCCATTTTGGATTTTCTCTGCTGCTTTTGTTCTGGGAGGAATCTCCGAGGAACAACTACAACTACAGCGGACGGAGTTAAAACGGAATTGTCATCGTTGTAAGTACACACGGCACGGCAATATAGTACTCTAATGGCAGCGTACTGCTGCTGTTGTAATACGTGTGCAACTTGAGCAGTTATTGTCACTGGAGGTGATGATGATGATGATGATGATGATGCTGACGACGACAAAGCTTCTGTTGTAGCTGTTGTGTTGTACAATTGCAGAAATGTTTTGCTCTACACGTTTTACTCCATTTCCAGATTTTGGTTTTTCACATGAATTATTCCCATTATATTTAGAACATTGCCTTTGGGATGGATATGGTTTATCCAAAACCGGAAAAGTTTTTGTTGTTCACAGTCGCAAAAGCGACTCACTACTATGATGCGAATACAAAAAGCGGAAATTCAAGGAGAGAAAATGAATGACATATCCTACAGTAATCATCATCGTCAACAACAACCTACCACCACCATCACCGTTGTCGACATTGGCCACTATTTCACTCTGGGTTTTTCTGTCCGCTACACACACACAGACACAGATTATCCCTCTTGTTGCGCTACATTACTTTTTGTGATTCATCATTATCTTGGGTCATTATGCTACTACTGTTATGATTATTTAGTGCCGTCAACCATGCTGCGTGGGCATGTGTGTATACACACGCTTTTGTTGGGATTACCTTCAGCAGTCTTTTTGTGTTTGTAACTTTATGCTTGCCAAAGTATAAATATTCCAAGGGTATCTCTAGCCGTTAATGCTAATAAGTCGGCTGGGTTGTTTGTACTTTATTGTGGGATGAGCTAGTTATTTCTCTACGGAAAATGTTTAAAGTTGAATGTGTGTTAGTGTTATATGTAGCTATTTACTTTCCTGTTTTGTTTCTGGGGCGGTTATCTTTCCATGTGTCTGTCATCATCATCAGCACCGTCGTCGTCATCTTTCCGTTATGCAAAACAATAGCTAGGGAGGAAAAAAACTGCTACAGGCGACTACGTGTATGCAGTGGTGAAGGTTTGCCAGAGCAGTTTTGCTTTGAATACACAACTCGTGTTCCTATTTCATTTTTTTTTGTTATTGACTGAATGTTATTGTGTAAATAACAAAGTCATATCACATAATGTAGTAAATAGAGAGAACAACAGTGAAGTTAGATATTAATCTTATTAGTGTACTTCAGGGCCGCATAATTTTTTCTAACTTTCAAACCTTTCCCACCCATTTCTCCATCTTTCCATTTGATTGGAAGGTCCTAAATATTAGGTTGAGGACACACAACCACATTATCTTTGCAATTGACATTGAGCTTTCTCCACGTTTGTAATTTTTAAGCTCATGATTTCCGTTCTGGAGTTTCCCTTTACAAGAGTTTCTCCTGACAATGCAAATATTTTGCGTGACATTCATCATTTTGTGTAGATACACTTGTCGTTAATGTTCTGCCAGTTTGAGGTACATCAAGTTTTCAACTGATCGGATCGATTTGAGTCTACTAAAGCCTTTCTTTCCCATTGGCATCAAGTCAGGTAGTTCCGTTCTACAAAAGAAAAGAGCAAATCAAGTGTCTTATTTCCTGTCGTAATACGACGTCCGTTCCATATGGACACTTGAACTTCAGTTTCTTTCCCGACCACTGTGGCGCCTGTCTAATGACATGGCTCACGCACTTGTCCAAAAATAGCCAAACAACCACACTCATATGACATTAGTAATGGCGACGGAGTAGAATGGGACGCGCGGTAATAGAGAAAATATACTAGTCATTTTCTTTAAAGGCTGGGGAAGGGAGTAAATGACAGGGCTGTTGTGCAAAGGAAACATGAAAAGTAACGGAAATTTTTATGTTAGTCTCTGTATGCACACCATTGTAAAATGAAGGAGTAGTCTCGGTGGAGAAAAGAAAATGAGGACTCACAAAAGAAATAAAATATACCGTTAATTAAGAGACACACA
Organism: Callyntrura guangdongensis; assembly: GCA_027744295.1. Taxonomy (NCBI): domain Eukaryota; kingdom Metazoa; phylum Arthropoda; class Collembola; order Entomobryomorpha; family Paronellidae; genus Callyntrura; species Callyntrura guangdongensis. The sequence continues at coordinate 8,452 of JAHZNB010001051.1, read as the reverse complement.
GAGGGAACATCGCGCCACATTACACCACACACCCCGGGTTTATTTTCCGCTGATGACTCGCATCTCATCTTTCACTGCACTCTCGAAAAATGCTACTTCTCTGCGTCCAGCCAATTATTCACTGTCTCGGTTGTAACGATAATTGCTACTGCTTGTGTGTTTTGTGGTAGGGGAGAGGAAAAAAATAAATGCATGTGCTTCCGAAAAATATTTCTTTTCTCTAAACTGACTTTTCCTCTTCCCGTGTCTACCTCATTAATAAGTCCGGGAACCCAAACAAGACTGGACGTACCGTTTATTTGCTGCATCGGTTGGGCGAAGATTGCCGTAAATGAAGACGATGACGTGGTTCAGTTTTAGTTTCCTTGAATGCAGTACCGAAACGTGATAACGGCCCTCTACTATAGTAACCGAAATACATGCTTCTGTAATATTACCATAGTAACCTTACCCCCCGAACACTATCATCAAGAAGAAACAGCGGCCCTTTATTCATGAATGCGCTGGAAATATGAGAGGATCCAACATATAAACTATTTCTCTTTGTAATTTTCTCCCAGCTACCAGATTCCATTTTATATTATAGCTCCTGCCACACCAGCGGCATTTTGCTTCAAACCGTTTCAGTGTATAGCAACTGAAGAAGCTGCATTCCACGACTTTGTTACCCTTAAAAAAATCTTAGGAAGCATGGCGTAATATTATAACGTAAAGCAACAATATATATTGGTCTTACAAAAATATGCAATTCTTCTTCTGCGAAATGCTTAGCTTGTTTCATGTCGCTCAGTTTTTCTTTCTTTTTGTGTGTGTTTGAGTCGGCTCGCCTTTCATTTTATTGCACGCGCGGTTGCCGCTGTGAGAGAGAGAAAAGGAGATTCCATTTTTATTAGTGTACTTTTCTTCGTTATGTCACGGCATGCCTGCTCCAGTCCTAAAGGCATTCCTCAGAAATGTTTAGTGGAGCTCTTCCAAGTAGCAAAGTAAAATGAGAAGAGGCACAACTTGGTGTTCCAACAGGGTAAAAATGCCACGCATGGAAATACTGTGTGTGATGATGATATAACAATACTTTTATCATATTTTTCTATTATTAGTGTTTTATATGACATAAAGCTACGCAAACACTTTTATATTCAGCGCTCTTATTCTCCTGCTGGGGATTTCTCCCTACTTTCTTGTTATTCATTTTTGTGTACTATTATTATGTATGGCTGTAATCAGGAAAAATGACCAGGAAGTTGCAATGCAAGCGACTTCTTTTTTCGTCTTCAGATTTCTTTCCCTTGATGAGCCTGTCCTTTTGCATCTCTCGAAAAGTATTACTCAAGTCGTCACCATTTCTGAAAATCTATTAACCTTTGCTCTATTTGACTTACCTAATCGAGTCGAAAAGAAAGAAAAGTGGAATTTTTTCTTATTTTTTTACACCGCTCTGATGAGTCGAGAGAATAGAGGGATTTTTACGAAGAAAATTGCTTGATTTGTTTTGATTTGATTTCTTAACGAGTTTTGCGACTTCTTTTTTCGTCTTCAGATTTCTTTCCCTTGATGAGCCTGTCCCTTTGCATCTCTCGAAAAGTATTACTCAAGCCGTCACCATTTCTGAAAATCTATTAACCTTTGCTCTATTTGACTTACCTAATCGAGTCGAAAAGAAAGAAAAGTGGAATTTTTTCTTATTTTTTTTACACCGCTCTGATGAGTCGAGAGAATAGAGGGATTTTTACGAAGAAAATTGCTTGATTTGTTTTGATTTGATTTCTTAACGAGTTTTCTTTTTCACCCAACAAGAAAATATGCTAGCAGTCTTTACTATTTTTGTAAGGCGGAATATACATATGTCGCTAGCTTGAAACTGCAATTTTAATTGACAATTGAGTGTGTTTCCTAAGAAAACATACAGTTCTTTTTAAGACTTTTAAAACAAGCACATGATTTTCATCATCAGTAAAGCTTAGGCAAAAAGATAGCTATACTCATGTATAAGTGTATTTACCTACTTACGTATATAATATTATTGCGCAGAAATTTACTCTTTCTTCTCCATGCGTCATTCTAATATCCTCTCCGTAGTTTTGTCAAATAGCTTTTGTTCGAGTTTCACTGTGTGCTCCGACGTGCGTGACAAAACTGCTGTAGCTCTGATGATAATATGACAATGATGACGATGTTGACGGGTTTGAGGAGAAAATTTCTATTTGAGTTGAAAAGAAAATTTTCTGGAACAAGAAGTCTTGTGTAATTGATACTTGAGCAAAGGGTGTAGCAGCGAGAGAAATTCTCATTTGCATTTTAGTCAAATATCTTGCTGGTCTTCTATGAACGAAGTTCCCTTTTCTTCTCTGTTGTCGATGATGGTGCTTTCTTTCTGGTTGGTTTGGCGATGATGATGACGATGATGAATCCAATGAACAATCTCATTTGATTGTTTTCACTTTTTCCTTCTTTCCGCTGTAATGACGCTGATGATAGTGTTGGTTCTTCTCGTGGTGGTGGTGGGAAGAAGGAAATTAGAAAAGTTTTTGTTTGTCTCTCTCTTTCACTCGCACTCACTCCCTCCTCTTCTGCAATGGTCTATAGAGAAGAACAACACAAAACAGAAATAAGAAGGGTGTCCATAAAATAAAAACACGTCATTTGTATAGTTATAGTTATATTGTGTAGTTGTAGCGCCGGCCGATAATATGCTATTTGGTGCTTTTATACTTAAAGTGGAAGTGTACAGACGCAAGAAAAAGAAAAGAATTGCTTATATTGCAAGAGAGAAATTTATTTGGAGTGTGGGGACAAGGACGAGGAGAGGAAAAGAACGAAAATATAATTAAGAATTTTGATTTTCTTTCTTCCTTTTGTTCTATGTATACAGGAGTTGCAGCACAAACAACACAAACCCAGCAGTCGTTTAGAGTGAAACCTGAGCCCGTGGAAGTGAAACTTGGTGGCCAGGCGGTGCTACGCTGTGAGGTCGACAATCAGGCTGGACGAGCCCAGTGGACCAAAGATGGTTTCGCCTTAGGTAAGTTCCTACATGGACCACTTATTATTCCAGAACCTTCCAGCAAGCACAAAAAAGTTTTGCTTCCTACCGCTTTAAATAATCAGGAGGCGTTCACAATAAAACAAGTATTTTACACGTTAACATGTATGTAGCTTAATATTTACATTTTTGCTTTTATTACGTAGTCTATTGTGAACGTTCCCTTCCTGTCGTTAAAACTTGTTCAGCATCACTAATTTACACAGCCGGGATATAGCACCCCTATATCATTTTGCCTGGTTCTCTTGGATTGCAAATAGGCTGCCTACTCCATAGATATCAGAGAAAGACGTAATTTGTGAATGTCTCATACACGAGAGTAAACATTAGTATAATGCATGTTGTACTTGCTCTCCGCCTTCTCACTGCTGCTGCTTGCAAAGTAAGCGAATGAGCGGAAAAACACAAATTTTTTGATAAAATACATCTGTTTTTCCATATGGACGAAACTCTCTAGCTGAAAACTTGAGAGTTGAATGGAAAATGGGAAAAGTTGAAATGTTGTGTTTGAGTGGGCAAGAGAAACGGTACAAATAGCGTGTTGCCGTTGCCGTCGTCTCTACTGTTTACTTTCCGCCTCTTTTCATATCGCCCTTCCTTTTTCATACCGCGGTTACAATCGGAATAAACCTGCTATATTTGTAGCAGTAGAGACGCAGATAAAAACCTTAATATTGATACAAGTTAATTGAATTGATTAAAGACTTGATATTTTGGCTTGCCATTTTGCCTAGTACCGCTATATAAAATATGAGCTAGTTTGAATAGTTTATATTTCGACATCCCCCCCAAATGACCAGGAGTTTGACCAAATTTGCTGAAATTACATTCCATATAAGCCAGCGGCATAAGGTACCTGTGTGCCAAATTTGAGCCAAATCTGCTGACGCGTCAGACCAGGCAGGAGAGAGATAACAGAAAGACGGACAGACACACAGACAAATACGCTAAAGTCATGACTAGATGAAAAGCTTCTCATCTGGTAATAAAATGCCTGTACCCTACCGCATAAATATACCTTTTGTGCAGGATTCAACAGAGTAATCAGCGTAGTAGGAAAAACGAAAAAAAGTTGTAAAAGCGTCGAAAATATCCTGGTTAAATGGGAACGTTGCTCTTAATTACCAAATGTACTTGCATTCATCCTTGAGTAATAATAGCAGACGGGTAAAAGTTAAAAATTAAAGGAACAGGAAGTCCGGAAGTAACAAGCTTTTTCGTGTGTACCCACTCGTGTAATTTTTATGCAGCTGCAACAGAAACCGGTAAATAGAAATGACACGTGTGTATGCATACACTTAAAAAAATTCTGGTCGATTCTGGGAAAATGACCAAGAGAGAAAGAGTATCTGTACAGCCTATCAGTAATATCGAATTTGTGTACCCTATTACAACGAAAGTAGCGGCTATGTACTTGACCATCGCTGTTACTCGAAAAATGGACAAGTTATAAGGTAGTTTATGTGAACGTTTGTTCACATCCCAAAATAAATGTTTTCCTAGAATTTTAGATGATCCAGCTTTTCATGTACCCCATTTCCGAGAAAATACCAGTTTATAGCAATTTTATTTAAGGGAAAGCAAAACACTTTTGAAAGCGAAATACTATTGGAATAACGTACAAAAGTCGGAGAAATGCAATAAAGTTGATGTTTATTGCTAGCTAGAAGGAATTTTTCCAATCCTTCATCCACCCAAAATTGATCGAAGACGGATTTGTTGTACTCTCGTTCTTGATACGACGTAAACTGTGTGGTAGCTGAGAAGTAATAAAACAGCTGACCACAAAACAACAGAGACCCAATAATTCGAACAGGGATGATGATTATGACGAAATACTTTCGCTACTTTTCTCCCCACATCCCAGTAACGAAAGAATGATGATTTCAATTATCTTGTAGAGAAAATGTATCGATTGAGGTTTATATAACCACTAAACCCACTCCTGCATTCCGCTATTACCACTACCACGAGCCAACTTTGCGTCATCACAACGAACGTTCGTAATTTAAAAAAAAATATTCCATGTCCATAAACAAAATAGTTTCTTCTTGTTGTTGCTGCCTCTTTATTGTTCTGGTTGTTTGTTTCCTGTCGTATGTAAATTTATCTTGTTCTTTCTCCTTTCGTTTCTCTTGTTTGTTTCATTACTTGTTTTTGTGTGTTGTTCCAATTTTTTGAGAAGAAAGCGATTCTCTTTCCCTCTTGCTGAGTTCGTTCTAATGAAACCAAAAAGCACACACAAAGTTTGTGTATATTCCAATGAAAACAAAATTGATTTGCGGTTTTCGCATCTTTCGGTCGTTGTGCTGCTTCCCTGCCACCCACTGTAGTTTAGACTTGGTATGCAAATTGAATTGAAACTCTGTTTACCGCTCCTCGATTTTCCTTTGGTTATGAGAACGTGTAGAGTTGTAATGTGTACCGTGCTGTGTACAACACTACTTGTGTGTAAGAGAAAAGGAAACCTGCAAAGCAGTGGTGGTGAAGCTGCATCAGCAGAAGAAGAGGCTCAAAGCTAAAGTCAAAGCCACAAAAAGCCAGCTTGTCTCGAGTGATTATCCTCATCAACAAAATTACTGCCATTGCTATGCTAGTTGTTGCTTTCCCCGGAAGTTAAAATCAAATAAATATTGGCGTTCGGTGCTAAAGCTCCTGTTACTTCTCTAGTATTCCGCAACATCAACAATCCAGAGGATAAGGAGAAATTCTGGAGGAAAGGAAGGAAAAGCCTGAATAAGATTAATTTGAGATGGAGCGTGGTTTTCAAACTAAATTATGTACATATTATCATGAAAATACGCACTTCACGAATATAAGGTGTATATTTAGATGGTTGGTTGAGCAGGTAGCATCACCGTATCTTCTGCAAATAGAAAATGAAAGTTATTTCATCTATCGTTTCTTTTCTTGAAAGTACAAACAAACCTTCCAACTTTTTTTTTAGACGGATTGGTTTCGAATCTATCTGCTGGTTTGAGATGCTGATGATGATGACGCAGACGTTAATACTAAATACTGGCGTCTTTTACCTCTCGTTTAAACGCTAACAAGCACACTTTACAAGCTCTTGTGGTTTCATCTTGTTACATTTACCATTTTTCCTGAGAGGAGGTTTCTCTTTAGCTCTTTATCATGTACCAAAGGCTTTGTGGACAACAACCACGTATTAAAACCTCCTAGAAAAGTGGCTGAAAATTCCTTTGAAACTGTATATTTTTCTACACATGTTTTCAGTTTTTTTCATTATTATTTTGAGTGTAAATCCACTTGTCCCTCCATTTTTTCAGGGTCCGTTTCCACTTGTATAGTACGTTGTTCCTCTTCCGATTATACTTCATGGCGGTTCTCAAATATTTTTCACTTTTTTATTCTTTTTACCAGTTGTAAGGCAAAACTTTGTGTGTATGTTTGTGTGTTTGCGCGCGAACAAAAATACAAAGGTACACCTAAAAAGCCTATCAGCACGTTCACCAGAGTACCGGCCCTTGCCCCAGTTTTTTTCTTTTTTTTTGTAAACCCCTCGCCTTCGTTTTTTCAAGTCTTCTTGTTTGTTTACCTTCGCTCTTTCCTATTTACTCACAAAACGTGAAGCTGCCCTGTCTACCTTTAGCAAACGACCATGCCCNTGTAAACCCCTCGCCTTCGTTTTTTCAAGTCTTCTTGTTTGTTTACCTTCGCTCTTTCCTATTTACTCACAAAACGTGAAGCTGCCCTGTCTACCTTTTGCAAACGACCATGCCCTCGTTTTTCTTTTCTTTTGGTCTTGTGAAAAAGAAAGAAAAGAAAGACTGTTGGGTGTGCTTTGTAGGTAGGTAGACAACGTATTAGTGAAAATGCGGACACAGAGGTTATCATCTTGTATCTCATCACATCACTCTTCCTTCTTTGATGGTTTTTTTCTATCGTTCCAACAACCAAACATTTTACGTAGGTGCATTAACGTTCGTGGAGAATAACAAAATGAACCAAAAGCCGTATCATCATAATAACATGCATGGGGAGACGACTAGCGTCAGATAAACATAAGGAGATTGCATCTTTTTCCTTTTCTCATCTTATTTTCTACGACGAGCTTATATTCTCATGCTCTCCTTCATCATTCCACCTTGATAGCTACTTTGCCACACACACACATACACAATCTACCACGAGGCAACCATCTACGTATGTTGTACGTGTATAATGGTGTCTTTTCTAGTTGAATGGAAGAAGTATAGTAGGATGAGACGAGGAAAAAGAAGACCTTATAGCTTTGCTGGTTTGGTTTTGATCTTATTATGTGTGCATTTATAGTAGACTGGTTGGTTGATAGGCCAGCATGATCTTTTTTTGGTCCAAGTCCTTGGAGAAAATTTCTATCCATAATATGCACAATGGCCACAATAACAGTTTCGTTTGCTCTATATTTTTCAGGCAAGTTTTTTTCATGTACTTACTATAGCTTTATGAACAGGCTCTTCAATGAGAACAGAATCAGAGGAGGAGGACGAAGAGAAAGGAACAAATAGAAAGAAGAAAAAGCAAGGAGCTTATGATGTTATGTTTATGTGGAGCGATCTAAGCCTTTTTCACTCAAAATGTTCTGCTTTTGCTTCTCTGCTAGCTGGCCAGCGCTAGCGTTGGGATTCTTTTGGGGAAGAGGCTGGCTGTAGTAGCAACAGCAGCAAACAGATTACTTGAACTACTTACTTAGTTATTTCTTAAAGTATAGAGAAGAACAGGAAAAAAAGTTTGATGTTTTTGCTCTAGTAGATTTGTTATTATTATACATATTTTGTAGCGAAAGGGAGAAGGACGCAAGAAAAAAGAGAAAAAATGAGATTTTTCCTTGCTTTCTTTCTCTCCAGAGAAAAAAAGGATTTAGAAATATTGACCCATTCTTTAAAAAATTGAGCTAGAAAAGAAAACAACGTAATAGCGGATTATGGCTTTCCTTTCAATTTCGTTTTTCTTTTCTACACATTTTTTTGCGATTACGATGATGATGATGATGTTTGTCGTAGAATATCTATATGTATAGTGAACCAGTAATTTGTTTAAAATGGCTGACGTTCAAGTTTTGTGTACAAAGATAGGCCAATCAGTTTTTTAACAGGAAGTATAGTGTATAGCTTTTTTCCAGAAAAGTAGTTACGAAAGAAAATGGTTCCCGGAACCTAAGAATGTTTCAATTTTCCTCGTTTCTGAGTTGGAACAAAATGAAATAACTTATTTAAGTAAATTTTCTTTTTTTAAGAAAGCACGATGATACATACCGTCAGGAGATGGAGAAATTAAAGAGGATCCATGGGTATTCTCTACAATGTAACTTGATAACGTATCTGCCCACCGAGGATAGGAAAACGTCAAATCGTATTAGCTGGCAATTAGGAAAGTGCAGCGATGCAACTCACGCGATTTTACATGAGA
>JAHZNB010001050.1:0-13002 GCA_027744295.1 Callyntrura guangdongensis | reverse complement strand
CAGATTGACGAAGAAGATGAAATTGTTGCTTTCAACGAGCCAATTTTGGATTCCATTTTTCAAATACAAAACTTACAGGCCTGGTGTGAGCTACCATTTGTTGAAATGTAATGATTTAAGGCAATAGTGAGTCCGTGCTTTGTGCCTGCACCCTATTAATTAATTGCTATATATATTACCAATATTACTTTAATATTGTTACTGGATTGAGACGCTCATTCTTTAATGCGCTAGTATTAATACATTCCTAATTTCAATTAATTTATTTGAAAACGCAATTTGTGCTTTAAATTATTCCTTCTGGGTATAATATAGTTAATATTTATGTTTGTCAAATGCCATACTTTGATAAAATAAAGTCTGTAAACAGAGATTTAATTTAAATAATTTTAGGTGTGTTTACGTAATCATTAAGGGGTGGGTGGGTGGCATTACTCCAGGATTACTAGTGCTTACCATGTAGGTGGGTAGGGTAAAAATCATCATTTTTTTGATTACGTAATATTTGAACGATCCCCAAGGCACACTCACACTCACTTACAGCACAGCTGCATCATCTATCTAACGATACCATGTGGCGTGCATTGCCGCTAAAGGATTACCTATGTATCATATATAATACATGCTCTTGTAGATATATAGATAGACTCATCGTTTTAAAAAGACAACAACAACGTACGTTTGTACTTGTCTAGTTTATTGTTGATTTTCACATTTGTCCAAAAATGGCAAGTTTTTATGAATAACCAACCCATAATACGTTATTATCATTACTATTATTTCTAGTTTAGTAGAAGAGTGAAGAAAAAGAGACTGGCAGCGAAATAAAGAAAAGATACAAAAGAACTGAGAACATGATAATCTCAGCGTCATCATGATACTCATACTCATCATCGTCGTCATTGTCATCATTATCATCATCATCATCATCCCCATGAGAGCTAGATGAGCGCCTCTTGTGTGCGCCAAGAGTCAAGAGTACCCATATCATTGCAGTGCCCAATTTGGGAATATGATATGGTTTGCTCTCTGGCTACTATTTCAACCAGAGAAAAAAGTGAGAGCAACACCACCACGCACGACAATGCTAGTTGTGTGTAGAGTAATAAACATAAAGAACATTAAAACAAATAAAAGAGCAACATATCATAATAATAATTATAATAGCTACAAAAAGTACACTTTAAAATGCATATCTCTCTCTGTTTGCAGTCTGTATATATGTCTGTGTACTTTGTGTCTTATTTAAATGAATTCTCACATCACCATCATTGTTTCATGCATCATTGAATTCCACCCCAGTAAGTTAAAAAAAACGAGAGAGAGAGCGAAAAAATAAAAAATCTCTGTATAAAGCCTTTTGCTCGACATCATCTCAAGAAGGCTCTAAAAAGTCAAACGAGCCAGAAGAAAAGATGAAGATGAATGTAAAACATTTAAAATAGCTTTTATTACACTTAACTACTTGCCCCTTTTTATTATTTTATTCTGTCGCTTTTTTCTCAATGCTGCACCAGAGGCAAAGCAATTTGCATAAAAAATCTCTCGCGCCAAGTAAGTACGTATTATATTTTCAGAGAGCGAAAACAATAATGTGTGTGTGATCTCCCCTTCTTCATCATCATCATCGTCGTCGTCGTCGTCAGTCAGGGATTTTTTCTCTTGAATTGTTCCTTCTTGGAACACAATTTATCACTCAATTTTTCCCCTTTATTAGATACACCACGTACGCCACATGTAAATTAGATGAATGAAAAAGCTGTCAGTTCGCAAACCAAAAAATTATATTAGCATGTAAGTTATATGGAAAGAGAGGGAATACTATCACTTTATCAGTTTGTCTCTTGTGTTCGCTGTGAAGATGATGATGATGATAATGACACCACCACCAATGACTTGATTCGGTTGTTTTGTAACTTGTGACGTGCGATTTTTTTAAAAATACTAGACTAATTTAATAAAGTGCGCTTGTCTCTGATTTTGTACAAATCGCTTTTGTGCTTCTAGCAGATCATGTTGTGTTGTCGTCTTGTGTACATGTACAACAACATCAACGACAGTCATACAACCAGTAATAAAAACTGGATTTAATCAGATACGTGCCTAGAAAGCTAGTCATAACTTAAACAACCAACTTTCCTTGTTGGATAAAATATTTTTTTCATTCTGTCATTTTATTTATTATAAGTCTGAAATGAGCTGGTGCATGTGTGTTGTTTGGAGTCATTATAATTATCAAATGACCATACTTGGCACTTTTGCCGTGGCTTCTTTTTTGTTCCGTGTAAAAGTTCCACTGGGTAGCTGGCTCGTAGTACACATTAGCAATTACCGTGAATGGAATGATGATGGCGATGATGATGATACGATGACGCCTGACGCTAATTGAAATTAATTATTTTTATTATTGTTGCTGTTTTGTCGTTCCATTGTTGATAGCCATTAATTATCTTTCAAGGGAGAGGGAGAGACAAGCAGTGAGAACAACACGACGACGCGACGCATGGCTTGACTAGTTGTCGTGGTCGTGAGGATCACACTTTTTCCTTAGATTTTCTAGCTAGTCATACCAGTGCAGAGCAGAGTGTTTGCAAGGCATTTTGCTTTGCATGCGGATGTACCTACATACTACTCGCGTAAACATGCTTATTCTACTTTTAACCAAGAACAAAAGCTAATTTGATAACTTCCGCTATAAATTCTTTCGCTAATTAATTTTTTGTCACTTTTGCCCAGCGAGAATCACCAATCAACATCAATTTGCTGCTGTTTATTGCCCTCCACCAACACAGCACAGGACTATGTAAACGTACTACCGTAATTAATTCGAAAAAGCGAGAAGAGGACCAAACGTCGACCACTCGAAAATAACATTCGTTTGCATATTTGACACGGTCATTGTTATACATCGCTCTCGCCTTTCGCCCTCCTCTGTCGTCAGCACGTCCTTAATGTACCTACACATAATAGTGGACAGCTTTCTATAAATATTCAATTTGTAATTCAATTTGCTCTATGCTCAGTTTTAAAACTCGTCTCGTAATAAAACACAACTCATTGTTAACTCTTGCCCTACTACTGTACTGTCTAATAATTATCGGAGGTACATAAGTAAATAATAATGCAAATGAGATGCATACTATCATGCGTATAAAATGATTCGTTGATGGAGTTTGGCGGTGTGCGCTATGCCTTCTCGAATAAAAAAATAGAGAGTTTTGGAGCTGCTGCTGTAGCTGATGTCGACCCTATAACCCTATTATTATTTTTTGTACTACCGTTACTTCCATTTTTTGTCGTATGATCGTGAACACCACAAAAAGAAGTACTCGCTCCCAAGTGGTGTGTGCATTGTACGCTGTCACAACAATACCAGTCACGCCGTAGTACAGCCTAATCGTCACCATTATTATTACCCATATACCAACTACCACCACCACCACTCCACCACTACTGCCTTTACAACTTCTCCGTTGCTTATTATCTACACCGCCTATTCAAAGACCTCACTAAATAATAGAAAAAAGCGCCCTAATCCTTTTTTATTGGCTTGGTTGTTGGTTATAGGTTGGTTGGTGGATTAGATTTATCAGGAGTTCTCCATTGTAATTAGCATTTGCCGGTATGCATGCAAGCAGGAACAATCAAACCGGAAAAAATATACACTCCGTCCACATCTCTATACCCAGACATAAATATGCTTAAGCTGACAACAACTAAATCGTAACCCATAATTGAGCCGCGCGGAAAAACGTTCCCAGTCACTCTTTTCCATCTTCTCATGCAGAAAAAATACACATGTAAAAGAAACCCGAACCCTTTTTTCTTTTTGGACATTATGTGTCCCCCTAAATGGACAAGAACTGCATCATTATCTGGATAATTGGTCGTGTCAAAAGCAGCAAAATAAGAAAAGGAGAGAAATAGGAGACGGATTTTTTTAATATATATATTTTTCAGTAGACGGTAGACTTGCATGCCACGAGTTGTCACCAAAATATCAGCCCATTCATGCATTTTACATGTTGTTGTAAGATTAGATATTGTTATTGCTTACCTCACTATCTCTCTCTCTCTCCCTCACACTCACTACATAGTATACCTTCATATTATTCCACTCGTTTTGTGGTTGAAGGTGTAACCTAATACCTGGTAATACCACCACTCGGCTATTATCATGATCATGTAATAGACGCGTTTTTATACGTAATCACAATGGAATCAGCCAGCAGGATATCTGATAAACGAAGGTAAAAGGAGAGAGACGACACAACTGTCTTCTCTGTGTGTATTTTGAGTGCGTGCCATACCAGTAGCAATAGTTGTTTAGCTACTAGAAAATGCACACACAGGTAATAATGGCTAATTCATTCACTCTCTGATTGAAGATAATGTACAATAATAGGTTATTGTACTTTTATTACCTACTAATTTTTGCTACTTGCGTTTAAGACATATAAAAACGAGCATTGTAACACAATGTACTTGTAGGGCTACTGGGAAATATGTACATACACACATGGAGTAAATGTTCTGCAATTGGAAAGGAATAATAATTGTATTCCTTATGATAATGAACACCTGGATAGCCAAAAAGGAGATCCAGACAGGAGATATAAGGAGTAACATGAAGGTTTTTGAAGAATTCTTTTCAATGAATTATTAACCAGGAATAAAATGAGGGCTCTTTTTTTCTTCTTTTCATGTGCTGTAGGAGGTGGACCTCGGTGAACTTCCGCAATTTGAAATGACAGCAGGAATACGAAGTGTCTTTGTGTGTTTTTATTTTGTATGAAAAGGCAATGAAAACAGAACGCCTACTTGTCCATTGTGTGCCCATAACAGGGCTCACATTTCGTTGGTGTGTGATATCAATTTACACGTTTTTATTTCCCTCTACGGGAAAAACTGTGAGCGACCTAATTGAACTTTTGTTCTGCAATTTGTAGAGAATTAAACTAGTCCATGTTATTATAAACTGTCGCTCAATATGTTTAAGTCTTCATGTTTTCGGAAAAGAGATAGAGGTTTTATTGGTATTTTTCCCAGTCCTAATTTCTATCTTTAAAATATCCCAGCTGTATGTTTTGTATCCAATTACCGTGTTAAAAGTAATCTTAAAATAATTTACCTGCAATGAATTAAATTTTTAACACGGGAGCACAGCTTCTTTTGTGACTTTATAATAAGCTTATCTTGAGTAGGGATCTCCAGAATCTGCAACCGTAATACGATACCATGCTTATAATATTCTCTTTAAATAGCCATTAGATATATCCTACAGTTTGTGATTTAACAAGCTCGACCAGAAACAGGCTTGGGAAGTTTGTTCAAAACAAGAGCTGTAGTGCAGTAAAATACTGCAGGGCCGTGTCTGGCTAATACATATTTCCACCGAGAGACGGTGTGTGCCCACTGACGAATGAAAAATAGCTGAAAGGCATTTTCCTGTTATACTTATCCCCACACTTCCTCACCGTTTCCTGTGACCGAGTGCCGACCGGCCGGCTGCCCAACTTACCCAAATCCTCATTTACATCTCTCTAATCTCCTTTCACGCCACGGCTGTTTTACACCGGTTCACTTATAGGTATTACAAAGCTGGTTTTCTATATCTAAATGTTATCTTAAATGTATGTATCATGGCTAAATCGAGATCATTAAGGAATAAAAAATCGGAAAAATATTTTTCACCATTGTTATAATGGGGTATTGTATATTTTGCAGACCGTTGGTCACTACACAATGTACTGTACTACAGTGTGCATGCAGCCGGTGGCTTCGTTGCTGCTACATAATATTAATAGAAAATGCAGATTAGAATGAATAGTGTTTTTCTTTCGAATGAATCATTCGAAATGGTGGTGGCGGTGGTAGCAATGCTGTTAGTTTGAGTGAAATTAAATATCCATCATGGTGAAATATGAGTGACCGCCAGGGAGACCTCCTACTGTTGTGACACTTGCATGTTGCCATTATAATTTTCCCTGCTATTACTTATACATGTTATGTAAGAGAGATGCAAACAAAAACTACATTCAATAAATATGGCTATAATAAAAGAAAAGAAAAATCTTTTCTGCTGGCGGGAAATTGAGAAGCTGATAAAAAAGTCCCATTTAATTATTCAGTGTGTATATATTTATGCTTCGTGTGTGCTAAGCCTATAAAGCACAAAACCAGAATAAACGAGAAACAGAATATGCCAAATGACTCAATTGCATTTTCACTGCGTGATGAAATTAAAACTTTCACTTAAAAAATCCATTTTAATTTCATTTTAACTAGAAAAATGGCTCCATTAAGTTTAATGAAGTTTGCAGGGATTAAGATGATGAGCACTTTTACCATTTTAAAACCATGTAATTTACATACTTACTCTGCAACAAAATGTCCAACACGAACGCTCTTTCCGCTCTATTCCGTTATATCGTGTTCGTTTCCTTAAAATTCTTCAAGTAAATATAACTGCCTAGTACAGACAACGAAAAAATGCGTAAAAATGCGTAAGTAGAAAAGGGAGACAAGCTCGTGGTGCACTATACCAAAATGGGGATGGTTTGTGGTGGTGGAGGAATCGGCAATAATAGAATCCGTTTTTATGAAACGTCACGACACGACAAGTAAAGCCCAAGATGGCAAACTGAATACATAAGAAGAGTCACAAAAATTCAACCCTGGTGCTCATTTTGTTTTTCTGCCTGCACCATCATTATTCCATTACACTACAACGGCTGCCGCATATCTACACGTTACTACATTATGCTGCTTCATTTTTCTGCTCATCCACCAACCACTCGAAAATATTTTTCCCGTTTTTCCATCTCTAAAAATAGCAACACGTCGAAACAAAATAAGAAAACAGAGACGGAAAAGAGATGCTTTTGAAGAAAACTATGCACACCGCTTCCCCTTGTATGTTACTGTGTGCACGGTATACAGATTAGGCGAGCCAGAGTGTAAGCATTCTGATGAATGAATCTGAAATCCACACCCTTTTACCAATAGTCTCCCCTTTTTGGTTATGGATGTTTGACTGTGCTTCCCTATTGTTAGAATGAGACACAAGTATGCAAAAAAATTATTTCAGATGCATACGAGGAAAACCCAAAGTTTATCACTGCTTTTATGAATGCAAGGACAGACGTCATTTATCCAAATTTAACAAAACTGCCACACAATTTTGTAGTGTGTACATAAAAGAATTTAAATACGAATATATAAATATTCAANATTTAACAAAACTGCCACACAATTTTGTAGTGTGTACATAAAAGAATTTAAATACGAATATATAAATATTCAAGAAAAGAAAACGAAATAGTGGCGGCGGTGGAGTGTGCAACAGATGTAGTCGAAACTCAAACAATGTTGTTACAATATAAAATTGCCTTTAAAAGAAGATTGAATTGTAAACAAAATTTTATCGCCATCATATTTTTTTATTATTTTTATCCTCCTCTTCTTCAATCAATTTCTCTTTCGCGCATTATTAGCATTTTTATGAGGCTTGAGAAATTCTCCCCGTGATCTTTATATTCAATAAAACAGTATATTATTATGCGTGTATCCATCTCTCTCCTGAACAATCATCCGCTGCAGTTCTCTGTCGCTGCTGCACAAATTGATTGACAGCCACGTGTACACACACAACCACGACGCGATGATCCTGCATGTACGACGACGACAGAACAGCAGTAGTGACGGGGATATTGATGGCTGACTTGGTTTGCTTTTTTGTGTTATATGAACTCTTCAAAAGAGAAGAAAAAAATCATTATATTGTTCTGCCCCGTTCGCGTCCTACTCAATCTTTAATCCAATAATAACGAACATTATCTCATATAGACCATTCTGACAGATTTGGCAATTTGGCAAGCAACAACATAGCATCTCTCTCTGTGTCTACGTTTTCTGATTAAGATCAACACTTTCATGCGCAGTAAAAATGTGTGTGACGGTCATCACATTTATTATTATCTTCATTTATTATTATTTCCCCTTTACTCTCCTCTCTACTACATGTAGTGGGCTTTAACCATTTCAAATTTCATTTTCACAACGAATCCTTCATTGATCTGTCGAATGCTGCTGTGTTGGTGTCGTTTCTTGCTAGGCTGGCTATTATATTGTTTGTGATCACTTTTCTTTTTAAAGAGTTGATCATTATCGTGTAACGCGAACAAGACAAAATAATATTAATAGCCCCCAATACTCAAACCAATCAAGTAGAAAAAGTCTTACGACACACACAACCATAATAGATTGATTAGGTCGATAGGCATATGCAGGTACTTCACCACCAATCATCACACAAAATCATTTAATCATTAATCATCAATCAGTCATTAAAACATTATTGTTATTTATTACACAGGTCAAAAACGACAATCTAAGCACGGCGAACTGTTTATCACAGTGTACCACCGAGAGGAACGCACGGAGAGGCAATGAGAAATCGAACCCTTATAATACCTATAATATTTGGTGTATATGACCACTTAGCACTAACTATCAATAATGAAACGACACGAAAAAATTACAGTCGCGTAATTATTGGAAAGGTGAGCCCTGATAGGGAGAGAGAACAAAATGATTGAAAAATTGTGGTGAGTAATCTGAAACCCTGCCT
The DNA here is from genome assembly GCA_027744295.1 of Callyntrura guangdongensis. NCBI lineage: Eukaryota > Metazoa > Arthropoda > Collembola > Entomobryomorpha > Paronellidae > Callyntrura > Callyntrura guangdongensis. The sequence goes on along the minus strand of JAHZNB010001050.1, from coordinate 4,370 downwards.
GCCTCGACGTTTTTGACTCGACGACAACTAAAAATTCACTTTAAAATTGTATCGCATATCTCACCTCGCCTCTTATCCTTCAGTTGGTATGTATGTACCAGGTGACATTATAATTTAGCCTAAACGAAACCACGAAAAGGTGTCAACCTAAAAAAAATAAGATGAAAAAGTCTCTCACTCATCTGCCACAAAAACAGTGTCGATTTTGTGGCCATTGTGACCATCAGCATTACTGTGTATTATTATTTTTTTGCAAAAGCACGCGTGGCTTTTGTGTTGTTGTAGGAGAAGGTGTTTTGGATTAGATTTCATAAAGCAATAATGCGAGATACCGCGACATGACAGAAGCAACTACAACAAGCTAGTACAAGCCGCCACACATGTCGAAGGCAGCGACAATGACCACTCTGATTATTATTATTGCTGTTGATTACGCGAGCACATTGAGCACAAAAATTTAATCTAGGTGTTTTCATATAAACGCACTTGATTATTATTACTACCGCTCGCCTGTTGTAACAATTGCGATATAGTAGTGAGGTCTGGGGTGGTGGTAGTAAATAGAGCGTAAACTCAATTTGCATCAGTAGTGGCGGTGGGTTCGACACTTTTGGTCAAAACTGCCAAGTGGAATGGAGGGATTGGAGTGGACGTTTGTTCGTTAGGCAATCATTTTCCCTTTCATTATTTTTCAAGAGCCAAAAAAATCAATTGTACTGTAACCATTTTGTTTGTTCTTTAAATACGCGCTCTCTCTCTCTCTCTCTCGTGCTTTTTACTTACCAGTCAGCGGCAGAGCAGAGCAAGGGCTGACGGTGACGGGCTTATTACACTTGATTATAATGATGACGGTGATGATTAGTGACCCTACGCTCTAACAGCCACTGCCCATGAAAGATGTGGTTTTATTGGTGTGCTCTGTGTGTCTACATTTGAATTTGTACTCACGCACCGTGCATTCATGATGACAAGTCCAATTTATCAGTGCTAAACAAATACAACAACAATGTGCCTCGGCCGGTGAGTATCACCGTACGCAGTACAGGCAGTTGTGTGCATTTTCAATCGCCAAAATTTTCATACATTTTCTATCCTTCATGCTTAACTGTAACAAAATAAATTTGTTGGTCAAGCGAATAAACCGCTTGGGAACGTGCATGTAAACGATGATCAATACCAGCATTCGTCATCCTCACTCCACCACCACCGCATCGACCACCTCCACTCCATTTATTCATTCCAACCTTTTTACTCGCATTAATTTGCATCGACAATCAAGTCAACAGAATAAACAAAATCAATCTTTTTTAAACAACCTTGTACACCGCATATTTTACATGTAACTAACCCTTTTAGACCATTTACGCGCAGAAGGAGAGGTACAAAACGAAATGATTATTTTAATTAAAGTGACAGTAAATGGTAGTAAATGCCTATATGCAGGCGAGGAGCTCACACTTGCAAAGAGTCTTTGAAACACAAACGATTTGCTTCTCCACCACCAACATCATCATTAAATTGCACACATGTTTAATTGTTTCTTGTGTTACCCAATGCCTAAATGAACGATGGTGGTGGTGGTGATGATGTGCGAATAGGAATAAATAAATAAAAATGTTTAAAAAAGAAGAGCACATGCAGGGTGCACAGATAAGCTTGCCACTGCTGCGCTGCAGTAGTAATTGGTTGTTGCATGTTACATTGTGTAAAAGCATTTAGCACCACACTCGCCATACTACTACTTCACTGCCTCGCTAATCTAATCTCAAGTGTAAATCTTAACTATATGCCATAATAATAATGTGTACATCAAGTAGTCTTTAACTTAAATGGTACCTCAACAAACAACCCCGAACAAAATGTTGTGTGCAGCTGCAGGGTAATCCATATAATCTACTTGTAAATATTATGATGAGGAAGACGAAGGAGTGAATGCGACGAGTAGTGCAAGATATATGCAGTATCGGTGGTGGTGGTGTAGCAGCAGCAGTAGTACTTGTTTTCTTGATGTTGTCGATTGCCGTTCATAGCCCTAACCTAACCATCAAAATGAACAGTCTTTGAGATTTAAGAGAAACAGACAAGAGCGCAAAAGAGCACACACAGCAGAATTGCATTGCATGCAATAATGATAGCAGTAATCATGATGATGATCGTGATGATGATGATGATGACTATAATGTATTACTATTGCCGTGCTGGTGGGTAGGGTGCACTTCTTCAACTTGTCTCACTATTTATTTTGTACTTATTGTGCGTGTAAAGCCGCTGATCTATCTAAATCTTTCGTTGTGGATGTCTTCTTTTCTTTGCCTATGTGCGTAAACCAAATACACTTTGTGTGTGGACTGAAAAAAATGCTTTTTAGACATATAGTGTGTGTGTGCCGATTTTTGTACTTTAACAAGTAACGATACGAACATATAGGCAGTCACAAAAACATGACTGTATCACATTCGAGCAATAACATAAAAAACAATTACAGCCTTTTATAAGTTGAACTCATTTGTCCACTATATTTCTCTCTGTGATTGCTGATACGATGCAGTGCTTACATTACATTATAGCGAAACGATGATGACGATGATAATGATGGTAATAATAACGATGACAAGTTCCTTTTTTTTATCCCCATTTAACATCGGCTAAAAATTATGCTCATAAATCTCTTTTTGTGTGCGAAAGGTTAGCTATTAGACTTGACTCTTTGCAAGTCCAGCCCATATAGTCAGAGCGAGAGAGAGAGAGAGATAATATATCAATTCCCATTTACGGCTTTATTATCAAATTGTGTATGTACAAACATTGTAGATTAGTTTGTGTAATTTTTATATGGATATAAAAGCATATTTACAATGTGTATTTTTATTAATGATGGTCATGATGATAAAGTTGACTGTGAAAAGAAAAAAGGCTAACCTTCAAAATTAGTTGGTAGAGGAAAATATCGCCATCTTTATCAATATCAACTTGATAATGATCACTCTCTACCAGCAGTTGTGGCAGAACATCCCTGTTGAATGTACAAAGCCAGTACTTAATTATTTATCACATCATTTATTTTTCTGGATTGGGCTGGCTGACTGGACAGGCCTGGCTTGGTAGGAAGATCACCACCACCACTGTAGCATCATTGTATCATAAAGAAAAAAATGGAATTCGTTCTTGCTTAGTGGTATGGAGAGTGAGCAAGGCAACGACAACTTTTTTCCTGTAACTTGAAACTCAACGTGTACAACAAGAACAACACACAGAGAACAACTTATTGGGAGTATCAACAAAAAAGCGTGCAAAACCAGAACCACCACTACTGGACTTTGTGTCCTTGCCTTTTTGTTTTGCTTGCAACGTCGACGGCGACAATGTTGACGACGACGGTGATGGTGATGATGATGTCAATGCCATTTTTGTAGTTTTCGTTTGCATTTGTATCGCATTTCGTCACATCCCAGAAAACATTCCATGTAAAAGGGGAAGACGGAACAAGAACAAGGATTTATTGACTTTTTACTTTTATTTGGGCTGCTGCGTGTGTGCTCTTTGGCTTTTTTTGGTAGAGTAGTACAAGTCGTTTGAGTATTTATGGATCATGTGTACCTAATAGTACGTAAATACATGTACAAAGTAATTGCCTTGTGTCGCAGTATGGTATAGCAGTGGATAAGTAGCAACAATCACAACAACAAAATAAACGATCAAAACTATTTTCACGCCTCATTTCGCATCCTCCTGCTTTGATCCTTTTGATCTGACGAATCCCTACCTACTTACCACCACACACATACATGTACTATATGTACACTTACACAAATACATACACATTAATGTAAAATGTATCCTACATTACACACAGTGCACATGTTCAGGAAAGCGGACACTCAAAAACCTCACATGAAGCTACGACATACGCCACACAACAAGTTTTATGGATAGAGAATTTTTTCTTATAAATATTTACGATGCTATGTCACGGCGAATTAGAGAGGAAACAAGAATGAAGATCACATAAATTTATCGATTTATTACGGTATCAATTACGAAACTGGAAATTAACTGACCGTTAGGGAATTAATGAAATGTTCAAATTTGAAACGGTGTTTTGATGTCACATTTCACTGAATTTTTAAAATGTCATTAAAATTAATTTGATAACCAGATGCACATCCCACAGTATTGCTCCCAGCGAAGTAGTACTATCGGCAAATAATAATTACCAATAATGGTGTCCTCAATGTGACATGATTCTGCTGTGAGATATGATGATCTCGATGTTGATTGTGCTGAAAACAACACCCCGTATATGCACAGAATAATGCACGCACACCAAAAAATGCACAGACAACAGAAAACACAACACCTTCACAAATCAG
>JAHZNB010001049.1:0-10949 GCA_027744295.1 Callyntrura guangdongensis | reverse complement strand
TTTTGTAGCAAAAGCTTTTTTTATAATTCTGTTATGAATAAATGTATTTTAGACGACCCATATGTTGCTGTCAAAACCACTTCTGCTGACCGAGCTAAAATTTCCTTGCTGTCTTTGCTAAACAATGAGCTTATGTGTGATTAGAATCAAGAGGTCATCATAGAGTGATATGTTGTTGCTGCTCCACGGACTAAAATGTCTTACAAAAAATAGTGATGTAATGCACAGAATAATTCATTACATTCCTACGGCGTAAATACATTGATATTGAAAACGTTAGCATACAGTCATTGTAAAGAATTATTACACAGGTAGTGCACGCAAACAGTACGTATTTGACTGGAAAATAATGATAAATGGTTGAAGATGAAAAGCTTATAGGCGTTTACAATCTGAGTTTTCAAATTCGGTCGAAAAGGTTTTTTTTTGCACAAATATTTTGGATTTAATTGACAGTACACATATCATTGCAAGCTAAACCAACTTTATATATTTTATGAGGGTAGTCATTTCATTGGGTCCCTATAGCCCCTACAAACATAATGAAACTTCACGCGGTTTTGATTTTGTGTTTATGCATTCTATTGCCAAAAAAGAGTTACCATACACGTACCTTTTTATACACTTGGGTAATTCCGCACTTCTCTGCTCATCATCAACCATACAATGTAAATGCTTGGAAATGGATGATGATGGGACCCACAGAAATCTGTAAACAAAAGAGAAAAATACAAAATCACAATTTAATAGTATCCTTAAACGCCATTCATAAAAGGATGATTTTGCAGACCGAGAAGCTGTGCAGTCATCAAAATACTGGGTTAGTAGTTAGTAAATGGGCAAACGACCATTATCACTGTACTACACGCTCAGGTAAGTTACAAAGCTTTTCCTATGTAGCATGAAGATGGCCACCCCTCCTCATCATGATTCATTGTCTTATCTGCCAAGAGAGTACACATCTAAACACATTCATTTACTCGGAACGAACTAAACGTGTGCCACAACAAGTGTTCGCTCATCCAACAATTATTATTTACAAACTGCCAACTCCAAAATTATTGTGCTTAATGGCAGTGCTAAAGCAAATAAAAACAAAGTGAAAACGATGTGATAACAATGCAAGCATAGCCACTATACTAAACATTCAACTGGGCGCGCAGTGTGCCCAGTGCCCACATTGCCAATGGGGCAATAAATAAAAACAGAAGCCAACAACGTGATCATCATTGATTACCAACAAGCTTCCATCATAACAAAATACTTTGTTGGTAAGTAGAAAAGCGCTCGTGTACGTGCCACTACCGTAAGAGAGAAGCATAAGCGTCCATTTCATCCTCCTTATCATCTGCCTATATAACCATAATCTTCTAACAAGTGCGTAACCATTCATCACAACAGATAGTAAAACAGCGTCAGAGAACGATTATGAGCTCTTGCAATATCATCCGCAACGTGCACACTGTGCACAAATACCAGCCACTTTGGATAAGGTTTTACTACATGTTTCAACTCTGTGATACCTTCAGGTGTCACATACCTCAAATAATCGAAATTATCCTTCTCCTCGTCCTTCGGACGAGGATCGGATAATTTCTTATTATGAGCTCTTGCAATATCATCCGCAACGTGCACACTGTGCACAAATACCAGCCACTTTGGATAAGGTATAAGAGATAATTACCACCTCGTCTGCAATTCAAACAACGCTGATGAATATTACATTTATTTATCACACCACTTTGCTTATTAACCAACAATTGTTGCAAGTATGCTTGTCTTGTAGATTGTGCTCTATTTTATGGCTGTTGTGGTTCTAAATAATCTGTCTTTGCAATTTACTAAACAGCAAACAACAGATCCAGAAACAATGCTATTGCACATAACGCCACACTTTACAAACGGCTTTCAGGGAAATGTTACCTTTACTTACCGTAGACGATGTGCACTGTCCTTTCATGTCTACTTCAACCACATTTGAAAAGGTGTAAAAAAGTATTGGATATTTGTACTAGCTCGGGGCTGTGTAAACAGGTAGCCACTTTTCATGACAATATCTTATCCATAAATTTTTATTTTGTAGAGTATTTTATGAATTACACAATGCTCTTTTATTAAAAGGAAGTCATCCGGATGATTAAAATTGAGCTTTTAATAACGGGGTTTTGTCATAATTTATTTTTACACACTACTCATTATTACCTGCTGCGCTGTTCATAAAGGAGGATGGTTCCTCTGTTGTTTGCTTATGCAAATAAATGCAATACGGTCAATGTCAGCCAGGGTCATACTTTCTTCTTTTCAGTATTTGCCAAAACAACACCATGTCTGTCACTACCGTCTTGCCATTTACCACATTACAATACACAGACACACACACAAGATGCGTTTTCCTCTGGCAGTTGAGTTTTTTAACCGTAAACAATATGCACGCCCAAGAGGATGCAACACAAGCCATTTCTATTATAATTTTACAATGCTTGTTTATGTACCTACAAGAAGTGCACATGATGTGACGAACATATGCTATAATAATAGTAATATAGACTAGAGTTTGTTATTATGTAAAAGCAATATACCTATCCATGGCGGATCCCAAAACTACAATGGAATTCAGTTAATCTTGTTTACCGTATGCAATGACCTTCCAAAACCTCCTACGAATATATGCAATTTGCGACAGTCTTGATGGTGGTCGTAAATAATCCATTTTTGGTAGGTAGGAGTTAAAACGAACAAAAAGTGTGTGAGTAAATACTCAAACTCAACTGACATGAAAGTAGGCATCATCACAAAGTAAACAACGTCATCAACTTTTTTTTATCAATTCAACCTGTTGCATTTATGTAAAAGGATTATGGGGCTACGGTATAATAGTAGAAAATTGCAGGTATTATTGTGTACATATTGCGTCGCCCTCCACCACAACAAGAGGTTCAATGACAGTAAGCCTGAACCCGAGATGAGCTAAGTTTGACTTTAAAGAAAATGGTCTTTTGTGTGGGCATGATATCACCACGTTGCTTTGCGAATAATGTGCTATAAATTATATTTTATCTCCGTTACTTACAAATTAGCGGAAGTATAGAAAAGCTTCATTGAGGTGGATACCCACATGTCAAAATTAAGAGAATTATCTCGATTAAGGAGAATAATACAAGAGGTTACGTACGAAAAGGGATAATATAAAGCCAATTTATTTAGAAAAGCTTCATTGAGGTGGATACCCACATGTCAAAATTAAGAGAATTATCTCGATTAAGGAGAATAATACAAGAGGTTACGTACGAAAAGGGATAATATAAAGTCAATTTATTCCACTTTTTACACAGAGACTGGAAAATTAATTCTTAGACAATTATGGCAGGTAAGACTAATCCTCTATTGCTCTCAGTAGTGAAAGAAGCTTATTTAGTAGATGTTCACAATTAATTACCCTTGTTCAAATTAGCACATTCACCTTTTCCTTTTTTTTATCGTACACTTATCAAGGGTCAGCTTTTCAGAGTTCATTCTTTGTTCTTACAAATAGGCAACTGTAAAATCCAGTTGACTCTGTTATCTTTACAATCAAACATTAATCTGTCACTGCAGCTATCATGTTTTTCAAGATCCCTCGAAATTGACAAATAAATCCGGTCTCTAATGAAAGACAAGTTTTTAATTCATCTCTCTCTTATCCATTGTTCAGAATTGCGCCTTCTTTTTATCGGTCACATCACAAATCATCGTAGTTCCTACCAGTTTTGAGCAAGCTTATTCAAAACTCCTAACACTTCCGGAAGACACGTATACTACGGCTACTGAGCTTTCTGTTTGTTCAAACAATGTTCAAACAAAGGTACATACCTACGTACAGCAATAAAGGTAAAAATCGGTTGCGTTTACGACTTACGACTTGCAAGTTTTATTTAATCAGTTTTACTGATAAGCTCAGTAAAAATATAGCACGCATTTTTAAATAAAACTGCCACATTACCGTTGTTTTCTTAAGTGCAACGGTATTCATGAATGTTTTCTGTTTTTTAAAACGAAATCCAAAACGAGTTGCATAATGCATACCTATAAGTTCACTGTAGAATGACGAAAATAAAAAATTTACCTTTGTGCATCAATGATAAAAGAATATGATAAATCGTTATTGCGCATATAGTATCTTGAATGAAGGTGGAATACCACTTTTGGCTGCTACGTCACCATTTTTTATTATTTTACTTTCTCCTCCCGGGTAGATGGCCGAACGTTCCTTTTAAATAAAACTGCCACATTACCGTTGTTTTCTTAAGTGCAACGGTATTCATGAATGTTTTCTGTTTTTTAAAACGAAATCCAAAACGAGTTGCATAATTCATACCTATAAGCTCACTGTAGAATGACGAAAATAAAAAATATACCTTTTGTGCATCAATGATAAAAGAATATGATAAATCGTTATTGCGTATATAGTATATAGTATCTTGAATGAAGGTGGAATACCACTTTTGGCTGCTACGTCACCATTTTTTATTATTTTACTTTCTCCTCCCGGGTAGATGGCCGAACGTTCCAATGCCGTTCATTGAACTACATTTTATAACTTTTTTATAACTTGTATTTTTACACATGCCCACTTAACGGAACACACGTAGAACCTTATGAGAATGCATTCTAGTAAAACGGAACAACATAAACATCTCAATCTTCACAGTCTTTCCTTATCTGAATCAGATCTCTGAGATTTTTTGAATGGAACTGGAAAAGCCAGTGAACCCCATGGGAAAAAGGAGGAAAGGAAGTTAAATCTTTATGGACGTGGTGCATATGTAGTATGTAAAACGGGCTACTTAGACGGTGCACTAGGGAAGATTAACAAAGGTAGCCCCACAAACACAAAGCAATAATATAATGGTACATAATGTACCTACGTACCTCTTTCTTCAGTTTACCGGCTAGTTCCCCTGTAATCTTTTCTACTTCCCAAGATATTTCGTTGTGGACCGATAATGCTGTTTAATAGAAATCGTGCAACCTGTTGGGTTAGTTTTTACCGGTATGTTATTTTTCATGGGCACACATACCTGTGAGCATAATGCAGTCATACGAATGGTTTACGGTATGACTGAAAGATCGTGCATTTATTGCTTTATAATAACTTTAAATTACGCCATGGGTTTCACATTTCTTTCAGCTCAACTAGGCAAAAGCAGGCAGGCATGCATGCAGAAACCTCGCACCAGTGAAATCATGTATTAGTGATCACAATAATAATTCTATTCTACATAACGCCGCTATCAGCAGCCATAATAAATATCTTCCTAATGACAAGGAGTCGAGTTCCCATACAATCATATCAATCAACTTCCATAATTTTGTAAATGGACACACAGCAAGAGTGCGATGCATGATGACCACATCTTTTTTTTCTGGTATAGCGGTAGCATTATATGATTTTTTGAGAAGTACTGACCAGTTTCAGTCGGGGCTACTGTAAATTTTTCCATTAAAACTTATAACAAACAAGTCAACTTGTTTGCTACCTATCGTATCGTCGTCATCATCGTCATCATCAGCAACAACAAACGGAACCAGTAGTATGGGAAAGAGAAAAAAAATTGAGATACCGTTCTATTTGGACTTGTTTTTTTTTATATTTTATACGATCAGCATTAAAGATGGTGGCCTGCTGGGAGTTTTCATTGCAACTTTCATTTTTCTTGCGTTTAATGTTTTCTGTGGGTAGACTTCTATTGAAACGTCCTCCTCTTCAAACCACACACGCACTAACGTTTAGCCACCATTGAGTACATAAAAGGGATTACTACTACTGGTCATCATGGCATGTCATTAAAGCAATAATTAATGCTTTCCTGGTAGTTTATTGTATGCCGTAATATAGCGCGCAATTGGTTATAATGATAATCTCAACGCGCCACATTATCCATAATTGAACGTTACTTAAAAGTAAACACAGCAAAAACATCAAACACTTCTTGCCATTATACTGTGGTGATTTCATATATCGCATCAAAATAGAATAAAAGCTGTTAGTCCTGTACTCAGTCCTCTGTCAGTTTTAGAGAATTGTTGTGTACAATTAATGCACTTGTTCTTTTCCTTTTATTGACCATTACTGTGGAATTTGGTGAAGTCCACTAATAAGCCAAACTACACATGCTTAACAAAGAAATATACCAATTATCCTAAACGAATGCAGTCATGTCGTAAAACGGCGAAATTGCATTGCGGCAGCCATACTACATATCCGCACTGGGAGAGAGAGAGAGAGATTTAAAAACGTGTTGTTATGAACCCATCCTAATATATATTTCTTCTTTTCCTGCTTTCAATTTCATCTTCTCAAGTTTAGTTCATTGTCACGCTAATTTTTTTGTGAAATATGTACACACAGTCCCGTATAAAAATTACAGCATGAGATGTAGTTCTCACGCTAGATTTAAAGCTTACGGCAATACTACTTGCAACTACCTGAGATGCCGCCTGATTGTGCCAATGAAATCTCTTGTGGCGAAAAAGCACACTTGAGTGTGTGTGTACCTTAAGCCTACTGTGAACCTGTCACTTGGCAACTTGTAACGCTTTCTTACTTGATATATACTCGACTGATACATTTCATATCACATTCAATTTTTTACACAAAAAAAGAATTTACGCTTTTTATGCTCAAATCCAATAGTTCATAATAATTTATACCGGGTTTTCCGTGTTGTGTGTGTATATGTGTGCGCGCGTTTCTTGTTGTAAAGTGAAACCAGCTTGGATTATGATTTTAATAACTTTTCTTGTACTCGTTTTGTCGTTTTTTTGAGGCTGTCTGTCAGCTTTGTCTGCCTGTTTACAAGATTGCACTCTGCATTGTTGTACGTCCAGTTAGCAAATCATATAACATTGGCACATTGCATGACCAACCAGATTCAACTCATCACTACTGATCAAACCAATTTAACATTTTTACATTTGCAAAACTACTCCTAACGTCCTGTAGTAAGCTTCCTCTCTTCTGTTGAGAAAGGTTGATCAGTTCTCTTTTTTTGCTGAATGATTTAGGTGAAAGGGAAAATATATTATGTGGTCTTTGTATAGTGCCATTACTCCCTTTTTACTCTTTTTAATTCCTACACAATTGTTGGATTTGTACCGTATTTATGTTTGGTTTGAGTACTTTATCTATACAGGCTGTTGGGCTGTTTAACGAGTAGAATATATGCGTAGTACCACTACCAAAAGTTGATTTTAACGAAGTGTGGTGTAACGTCAAGTTTTGAACCTACAGTTTAAAGAATGATCTTTGTCATCCGTACTCCCTACTCACCTACACGTATTGCATCACACACATTCAGATAGTATGTGCAAAAATTAATGCAGTTGCTCCGACTGAAACTAAAACTGGTAACTAGAAAATCGATTTGCGAAAAAAATCTGGCAATTCTTCATAGTTTGCAAAGGGGATCGGATGGGACGGCCGAACTACTACCTACCCATGCAAATTCTTTCATCTTCACTTTGACTACTGCATATTATAAAACGTTGGTATTTTCTATCAGTACGCCCATCGTATCACCCATCTTGCAAGTAAATAACGTTACTGATTGTGAGCTCATCGAAAGCAACATGTTTATGACTCGCTGGCTGTCAATTTACTAGTTTTTGAGGTATGATTCTCTCGGTGATCCTTATTTTCGTACACTGAAATGAGGAAAATACGGTAGACGACGTAAGCAAGTAAGCTGGTCGACCCGTACAACTAGGTATAAATTTTTATGAACCATTTTTAACATACCACACATAACATTTATCATTTTATACAGCTACAACACACACACACACATATATACACACAGTTGAGGCAAAAGTTATGCAAATCAAAGTTTGTAATAGTACAGCCCCAGACAGGCCATGTCTTCGTCTTATCTTTAATAATAATCCATCTTGCATGCCTTTTCTCTATACCTATATCGATACTGATTTCAAAATATTACGTATTATCGTAAAAAGTTTTTGTAGCGGCAGAGCCGATTCTTCCTCGATAGGAAAAAAATGATCAGCGTGAATTGCTATATGCGCCACAATCCACAATCATGTCTTGTCTACCGGTTCATCTCTCTTTGACTATCATCATCAGTCGATGCGGTGACACGCTTACTAATGAAAGAAAGTGCAGAGCACTCCTTTCATAATAATAGTACTACATAGTAGCCCAACTTCTCTGTAAAGGAGCTCAATCATCACTCCCCTGCATTATGTACACTTACAACCAATTAACTCACACAGCTCCCCTCTACGAAAACCGCTGGCGTCCTCAGACAAGAGCTGTAAGTTGTAAGACAGACTAAAGATCTCCCCGTTGCACAGAGTGTACATGGATCTCTAGCGGTAGTTGTCTTTCTGTCATTGTTTTCGTCTTTTTATACACAGTCTTAAATTATTGTTCCTTTCTTTTTCATTCCAATTTACTTTTTATATGCAACTTACAATCCTGTTTTTGCAACTCCATGTGGATTCCAAATCCCGACCTGATCTGAAGATCAAGTTTTTATCCGTGTAACCTCTTTAATTATTGTTTTTATTCTTTTTTACATACTACAGGGACCTATCAAGAGAAGAAAGTGGTAGCAGTCGTTTTATCCGATGCAAGGCAGGCAGAAATATTTTTAAAAATAATGCCGCATATGGAGTAACAGGTAACTCGACTAGGTTTTCTTTCGTCAGTTATGTTTATGTTGTTACAAAAACCACCACACATTTAAAGTATTAAGCTGAGATGACTACAATATGTACAAATGCATTTAACCAATCTGGTTTCGTTCATACCTGCTCTCAGATTGATACTGTTTAAGTCAAATATTATGTACCTTGTGCACAGAGAGATAAAAGATGCCATTTCCTATTAAATGCTCGCTTTATCGTCCTTGTTACGTTTGGTGTACATGTACACGTATATTTTTATAAAATGTAATTGAGTTTTGTTTGTAACTTGAGGAATGATGTAACGGGTCTTCATTTCCTTTAATTCCCTTTGCCCTTCCCATCAGAGACGATGATGATGGCAGCCAAGTAGAAGCAACAGAAAAAAATCCGAACCAGTGCACAACAGCGGCACACACACAGAGAGAGAAAGAAACCATATAGCTATAATACCTGCTTGGCGTTATGCGGCACAGGTTTTAGTTTACACAAAATTTTGTCCGCTGAATGCAGTTATTAATGCAAGAAATAAAAGGCGAGTCGATGAACTGATTTTTTTCCCCTTTTGCCTGAGATGAGAGGATCAGGAAAAATTCGTGAATGTATTATTTATTTAAAAATTTGATTAGGGATGAATATTCCGTCATTGAAGTCGATATCACGACGGCGTCCGTTTAATAATAATGGTGATTAGAATTCATGCGTACCTACATAGTGTATAGACCTTCGAGTGTGTGTCTGCCGTGCAGGTAGATATATATTACTCGTTTTTTTCTCGAATAATATGCTTATGTATCCGTCAAGTACATTCGGTTCTCCGAAGAAAACTCAGTAAGTGTGCATCATCTTCAACTGCACTGCATTTCACCCTAAGTAAATATGAATGCAGAATAATAAAAAACATGCTTGTCTTCTTCATTTTACCGGTTGTTTGCAACAATATAGACTATAGATTTGCACAGCTCGTCCTCGTCGTATAGTACGTTCACATTGTTATTGTGTACTTAATTAGCATGTTCAACCAATCTCATTTGAATAATGCCGTAACACTACTACTAATAAAACGGCGAGAATGATGGTGATACAAATACATGCTCCATATTAAAATCATTTTTGTTGGCCAACCGCAATGGCTTCAATAATTAACCTGGCTTCTATTTAAGAGGGTATAGTTTTGACCCCCTCTGCTTTCCTTTATTGCAGCTACCGACAACAAAATCGGACAGAGTTCGCCATTCTACAATTCACGCATGTTTAATGTTAAAGGCATGCTAGAAATTGAAATCCCGGCTACTTCATAAATCTATAAGGTTGGTAGTCGGAACAGCACACCTTTGTCTTTTCTTTGCCAATGAGCCTTTTGTAAAGTATCATCTTGAAAGGCTGGCTGTGGCAGACATGCCTTTCTTTTTTTGCTTTAACGGTTGCAAACTTGCAAAGATGCGACATCATGTTATTATAATTTTAGACAAAAAAATGAACGACATGACGGAATGATGTTGAACCGACAGGTTTCACTTGTAATGACATCGATGTGCAGATGGTAGGAGAGAAGGCCAAAGGCAACTTTATTTCACGGCAAGGCAAGGTGATCAGTTGGAAGATCCTGTAATATGCAGTGCAGTGGTAAAGAAACGTTATTGCAGTATTACCTATCTTCGGTATCCCAACCTTCTGTCAGCACATGCTTCTTGATGCGCTAATGCTTTTGACAATGAGGAAGTGCATGGAAAGCAGTTTATGTTTTTTATGCCTGTACACTATACCTCCGATCCTATCCCATCTCCACACCTTATCAAAATGCTTACGAATTAAAAATCAGACAAGCAACGGTTCTACAAGTACCCAAGAGCATAAAAATACATACGTTTTAGGCTAATATCCAATCGGCACTTGGCAATAAAAAATGTTGCGGAGAGGCACTGAACAGGTTTGATACTTTCAATTAGCAGTTCATTAACGCAGCATTAATGCTTCGTTTATCTGCACTTATTTGCATAAAACTACTTGCAGCATAAAAGAACATTGAAAATACACATACCCAGTTTTTAGAAACGGTCAAAGATTGGTTGCTACTATACTTGAATAACGGATAACGAGCAGTTAGGCAGGAGCAACAAAATACACAAGTATTTATTCTTTTTTAAAAAGATTTTTTGGAGAAAATTCGTTTTGATTGAGAGTAAGTATTGGTATCTAGTACGAAGGGTTACACGGCTGCTGCTCACAAACGTATTCAATAGGTTCAGTGGGACACTCTCGGTTGA
>JAHZNB010001048.1:0-23007 GCA_027744295.1 Callyntrura guangdongensis | reverse complement strand
AGTAATTACTGATACTTGCTGTTAAATACTCAATCAAATCATACTTGGTTATATTCATGGCCAGTAGTGACCACTTACACTCGTTTCCGATGTAATAAAAAAGGTAAAGGCCCTGTAATCATAAAATCATGATTCTTGATAGAGAGATACATCTCACCGCACATTCATGTCTAAACAAACTGGGAGTGCGATGATATGATAAATGTGACAGTCGAGTAAAACCAAAATTAAGCTGATCATTTGAGAGTAGGTGGTACATAATAATATGTATCAAGTTCAATATATGTTTGTTCTGGAACCGTGTTTTCTTTTGAAACACAGTATAGTAGTTTGCTTCCCGACAGCAAAAAGACTTTTTATAAATATTTTATGCTTTTCTTAGCTTAATTTCTCGACATGACCATGACATCATCACATAGAAAGCAAATGTTGTCTATAATTAGTATATTTTACAGTTGTGGTGTCTTCCTGTTACCATTCTTGATATCTGTTGATAGTGTGCAATTGGTTAAGACCAACCAAAAGCCATATTATACAATTGTAGACATAGGAAATATAGTTGGCATCGATAGTGAAAATGGAATAGATTTTGAAGAACCAACTGTCAAAGTCATGGCTGGTTCAGATAAGAACATTAACATCGCAACTGGTGAATCAGCTAAAATTGGAGAAAGCTTGAATGAACTAAATAAACCAGTGCATGCAAGTTGGCCAGTAGTTATCAATACATGGGCTTTCACCGAAGGAACGAAGTCCGGTAATTAGTCAGTGATCGATTTTACGCCCACAACAGTTCTTGTTTGCTAGCTAATGTAAGTGAAACGTATACCGGTTTTGTTTTCTTTTTAGCATGGGATGTGCTCTCTATGGGAGGAAGCGCACTTGACGCAATTGAACAAGGATGTTCCAGATGCGAAGAGTTGCAATGCGATGGAACTGTTGGATTTGGAGGTTTTTCTCTAATCCTATAATACTAGATATTTAGGCACACCAATTACTCAAAATGAAACAATCTTAACCTAAAAACTACAATTTGTCTGTTTTGCTATGCAATGCCTGCGTGACAGTATTGTTCATCTTGTTTGTTACTACTTATACAGACGTTTGAAATCCTCAAATCTCAATGCACTGCGATGCGTATTGCTAGCCAAATATATGGCGCATGCATAGTAATAATATATGTAGGTTTGTAATTATTGCCATTCATCATTTTTAAGGTTCTAAGAGAATGTTGCAAGGCACAAGCTAATGATAGATAATATCAAGAATGTAAACATTCATTTTTTACTTATATTCATATTATGACAGGAGAGTTGGGGATGCTCCGATAACAGGTGCTGGCAGCTACGTTGACAAAGAGGTTGGCGGCGCAGGTGCTACAGGTTAGTTTGTATTTAACTGAAATGAGGACTTTATGACTTATACGAAGACTTATATGCATAACTGCTTTGTCAACTGCCATAAATTTGCACATTGATCGCAGGTGATGGCGACATCATGGCTAGGTTCCTGCCTAGTTTAATAACAGTCGAAGAAATGCGACGAGGGAAAACGCCCGAGGAAGCTGCTCGTTACGCAATTTCCAGGATCACTGGGTATTTTCCAACGTTTAGTGGAGCAGTAATTGCTGTGAATATACAAGGGGACGTAGGCGCAGCTTGTCATAATATACCAAATGGATTTCCATTTTCTTACGTCAGACAATCACCGGACGGCGTGTCTGACGTTAAAGTAGATGTCGCCGTTTGTACATAAAATTACCCTTGACAATGACTATGACTCACATTGAAATCGTCAACTTTTATATTTAAAAATGTCCCTCTTAATCTTTTGCCATTGTACATTTTATTTCGAGCAATTGTTTGTAAACACGTTAATACTAGCAGAATGATCAAATAAAAAGATTAAACACGAACTAAGAACAAATGAAATAATGTTAGATAATTTCAAGTGTATCCCGCCAACCATTGTGTCTTCCAAAAGCTGGTGTAAAAGGGCTTACCCACTCCTCATTTACATACTTGACACATCCAGCCTTATAGTCGCTTCCAGGATCGTAATTCAGTCCCGGGTTCGAGGCTGGGGCGTGCCAATACGGTAGACAGTATGCAGTTTTGTTAAACTGATTCAATTTTGGGTTGATTGCATCTAGTCTGGATGAATGAAATCAAGGATAAGCATTCAACAAACAAACCGTCAAATGTAAAATTAGACACATGAATATTTTTGAATATGACCACGTACTTCGTTCTCCCTGCTATATCGTCTGGGATTTCGTATTGTTCTTGAAACAGTCTGTTACGCACAAATTTGAAATAAAGAGGTGATCAGATAGGCGTGCAAATAAGCTACATTACTGCCAGTAAACGTAAAAGCTTACTTTCCTCCAATGAATTTGGAATAAGTAGGCCTTTTGATCCACTTTCGATAAACGGAGAAACTACGAGCTGCAGCCACACATCTATCCAAGGCTTTGCCAAACTTTTCCAGATCAAACATTTGGTAAATGTACTTGTACCCTTGTAATGCCAATCCTGGATAAAACCTGCAATATTCGACGATACGGAAAATATAGTAAAGTAAATAGCGATGAGACTTATCATAGCCACGGTTTATCAGTCGTTTTATGCTATCAATATCAACAACGAACAAGTGTTTAAGATGGATTATAATTTTTAACAAGGATGCCTGTACCATCGGTGCTGTATCCATCGATTAAAAAATCGCTCCATTTTCTGTTCGAAAATGCTGAAACTTAAACTATTTTCTTTGAAATGTCTTGCGCAGTAGTAATGCGTGAACATTACTGTTTTCCACGCAGTTTCCACAACCAAGTCCAGTTCTGTTATATTGCTCCACAAATAGCACGGAAGTTTAGCCATTATTGTTCGATTTAAGCTGGTCGTGTTTGTTTTGAACTCGTAGTTCACACCTATAAACTAATAAACATTAACCTGTTTAAATGTCATACAAAGCATTAAAATAGCCCCGTGTTTCATTATGTAAATACATACGCACATGTAAATCGTAAGTAACAATACAGAGTTAATAATTTTTTATTTCACCTTTCTGCCTTCACATTTGTTTGTGATATTTGTCTTGTTAGAAAACTGAAAAGTCATTTGCTTAGCATCTTTAAGACATGTGGCCAAAATGTCTCCAATTTTCTTTGTATCGTTCTTATCGCCAAGTTGATGAAACGGGTAATGGAAGAAGCTTTCGTTCACGGCAATGCGGAACATTCTGTGCATCCCAATGAGCACCGTTGTAGGTAGCTCTGCTTCTGGACACACTTTGTTTATAATTGTTCTCGACTTTTGCAGTAATTTATAGTCAGCAAATTTTACTCTTGGGGAAAATTCATTTTTGATGGAAGACTTGAGGTTTAAACGAATCATTCTTTTTGTTTGCTCCTGGAGTTCAATCATTGTTTTGTTGCTTAACACGTACTCCCTATCACATTTTTGTTCCGGCATTACCTCTGGAAGTGATTGATTAGCGGTAGGTTTCCAGCCCATTTCTTTGAGTTCTTCCAAGAAATATTCATCAATCACTGGGTCTACATAATCCGGTGAAAAACTATTGTTTTGTTTCTTATTTAAAAACAAGGCTCTAGCTGACGGACATTCTGTTGTGCATTTTTTGCTCTCCGCATCAATCACCCACGAAGGAGGTTTGTTAAATGGTTTGGTCATGTCGTCTGAAGGAGTGAAAAGGTATATTGTACCAAAAGTAATTATGCTGTCAAGCATGTATTCAAGATAAGCTTACTTCCTACCCGTTAGTGTCAATCCATCTTTTAAACTACATCCAGAATCATACTCCAGTCTAGAGAGGTCTTGGTTGGGATATGAAAAACATTGCCTTTTTTCAAAAAAGGGTAGCTTTGGAACAAAATATTTGAACGCCAAGGGACGAGACTTGTTTCCTTTGTGAGAAAGACAAAACCTTCCCGTCATGGATTCTACTCCTTTTTCTCGAAATATTGCTCCTATGTGTTGATGATACTCTGGATGAAAGTGTGTTGCTTTGTTCGACATTGTCACCACACGAGGAACATTTTGAATATATTCCATTCCAGTTGTCCCCACAAAATGATAGGGCATGAAGGCGTTTTTGTACCAGCCTATGTGCTTAATGTATTTTACCTTAAATACAGGTGCAAAAAATATATGCTTGAAAAAGTGTTATTATCTCTCTTACTTCAGCAAAGATCTAACAGTAAAGCGTACATACATCTTTGTTGACGTTAAAGCAAGAGCCATCTTTTGCAACAATAATACGAGCAGTATGGTCACACCAGCCACGTGCAAAAATCCATCTACAAGTATTTTCGTTAAGTATGCCAATCGTGCTCCAACAAAGGATTTTTATGGTAATTTATGTATTGTTAAAATAACTACACTTACACTCCATGTCCACAAGCACATCCTACTTTTATCGTGTCCTTGAACCAATAACCGGCTGGGCAATCGTCTTTACCTGTGGAAACAGCCCCTATGTATTTACCGTTACCCGGTTGACATATCCGTAGCCATGCGGCAGGCCCTTTGAATTCTTCTGTAGAGATGGGGACAGGGGCCTTTCCTCCATCAGTGGCATTAGCTGTTACGTTCCCGGTATCGGCACCTTCTACCTGGCCGAAAACCAAAACCACTATGACCGCTAATTCTACACAGAAGAGCCCCGCAGTGGATTTCATGGTAAAAAGGTACTGTATATCTTTTCCTATGATTATATATCTAATATCTATTACGCACTGTTATAAATAAAGAGCGTACATTTTCAACCAAAAATATTAATTACTTGCTAAATCATTTTGCCACGATGTTAGCAATCCAAACAAAGTTAGTAGTTATGATTGTGAATCATTTTGCTGTATACGTTGCATGTCATAACACTGCATGTTAATCTAATAGTGAAGAAACCTTGATGTCTTTTTTTGACCTTCCTCTCATCTACGCATTTTATTGATTTTATTTTTTAATTGAAACAAAAGGCTGTTGAGTAATGTTTAACATTTTTCATGAATAACGTTAACCTTGACGGGTGTAATATAAATTGATTCTGTGTGCATTCAATGGTCAATCATCATCATACACAACTCTTGACTCTGATGTGCCTTGGCTTTACCTCAAAGATATGCATTTTTTGGTTAGTCCAAATATTTTGTGGCAGATCGGTACTTAAATTTCATTCACTGTCATTCGCTGATGATTTTTTATTTTTGCTCTTCTTCATTCTTGTATTGTGAGCATACTGAGATATTTTTGTCAAAGCTATTTATCGTATAATGCCTTAGATGCGAAAGAATTCTTAAATTTGATATTTTGTATACACACTAGACAAAAAATGTAACATAAATATTTTGGCCGTTTGTACCCGATGTTTGGCAATACGTAATAAACGGCTAGGTCTGTGGTTAATAACGATGAGTGAAAGTTTTAATTATATTTTTGAACCTAACTTACAATAATTATATTCATACACAGGCTTTCTTCGTACTTACCACCAGTTTCTTCTTCATCTTCCATGGCGAGCAGGGACAAACGGGCAATATAATTGCTGCTATTTATTGTCATCAAAATACTTTTTTAGTAATTATTTTTAGCAATAAATATCTGATAAATACCTACATATTCTCCGATCTGGAAATATTTGTACAAGAAAAAATCTGCAATCATTAAAATGCGTAGAGATTTCATGCCGGGCACGTTGCTTTGGATGATACATGCATAACTGGGTGAGATAGGTTTCAGGCTCTTTTGTTAGATACATAATCCTATTTTGCTATTATTACCTTCAGAAAGTAAGAGGAACATTGCTCAGGCAGGGTCATTATATGCGTGGTTCTTATTTTCCGATACAACTGTACAGAAGATGTACCCAGTAGTGCCTGTTGATCTACATCCTACAACCCTTAAAACATCTTTTGATTATGAAAATAATTCTAATAGGTTACTTTCTGCTTATTCCCAAATCGTATAAAGGGTTCAGTAGTCCCTGAGCAATGTTAAAACAACTATGGCCTATGGCGATAAATACAAATAATTTGGAGTACTAAAGCTACTGTACTATTAATCTTAAAATCTCAAAAATCGCCAGAAAAGTAAAATCCACCTTCAATATTCATACACTGAAGCGAGCTATATGTGTACCAAAATACATACACAATTACATTATGTACTTTTTTTCCATTTCTACCTAGCTCCATCTGGAAAGAAAATAAACCATCTGGAGAATAAACTCATTGTAAAGACAAGAATTTGTAGCATATATCAATATGAAATGTAAATGAAGGGGCTTTGAAAACCCTTTCCAGTCTATCTATCTAACCAAAAGTCCATTTCCAAACCCAAGCTTAAAAAGTAAAATCATTTAGTGGTACATCTATAAACTTTAGTTATTTATCCATAGCGTTTTCTCCAGAGATCCACTCTCTAAAGCCATGGATGACGGAAAATAAAAGTGAAAGTGATCGGGAGAAATGAGATGTGTACTATTTCTAACTTTAATATTGTATGTATGCATGTATGTATATGTACTATATTAAAGTGTTGAATTGTTCAATCAATAACAGTCTATTTTTATAACTTTAACACTTAATGTTAGTGTGTACGTTTAATCAAGACTGGCGATAACCGACAATGAAAAGCCAATAAATTTTTATGCGTATGTTGAACTCGACGATCTAACAAGACATAAGGTTATTTATTTGGATTTTAAGTCTTGAACATGCTGCTTGCTGCTTTTATGAGAAAAAATCAATATTTTCAGCTGCGTACAACTCGGGTTTTCTTCAAGCATGTCAGCATCGACATTGTATATATTTGATATCATATCATACATAATACAGTAAGTCGATTCTACGCACTACACTATACTTCTTACGATTTTACAAGCCATTTCATTTCTCACGAATTACTTTACTTAGCTCTATCAATCATATCAAAAGTTAAACATGCTTAAAAGTCAAACTACCAAGTTTGCACCTTCCGCTCCAACACTTCCGCTTGATGTGAATCAGCGAAAGTTGTCCGCATTTTCCCTGGATTCACCTGAAACAGTTCCCTCTGCTCCGTTACCTGATACGCAATATTTTGAAAACCCAGTGACACAAATAGAACTAACAGTTTCTGCAAGGTTGTTGTTTATTTTTCTTTACATATTATCATTAAAAGCTCATATATAGTTAACAGTGGGATTGTCAATATTTTTTATTTATGAATTAAATATGAGCAGGTCTTTATTGAATCTGGATCAACTGACAAGATCAGATCCACTATGTGTTGTATTTTTGAAAGATTCTACAACCGTGGACGAATGGATAGAATTCGCAAGGACAGAATCTATTATCAACGACTTGAATCCAGAATGGAAAACGAAGATTATGGTTGACTACAGGTTTGAGGAGAAACAGGTAAAAAATACCGATATTGCCTAAGTGTATTTTCACATTTTTCCCATAAGTACGTATGAGTAAGTGTATTCTCAATCTTGTGTAAGTACTTGATCTGATTTTTCTCCATTACTTCAATATGATCACATCCACAGATGTTAACTTTCATGGTGTTTGACAAGGACTGTGCCAAATACTCTCTAGAAAATCATGACTTTTTAGGGAAAATTGAATGCAGTATTGGTGAAATTGTGTCAGCCCCGAACTCAAAGGTACAAAAATTGTCAGACACATCCCAAAGTGTCTACAATTGGTCAGGAGTTTTAACGCAGACTGGAGAGAGAAGTACGATCTAAATGCAACTAGTAAATTTAAATTTTCAGTTGACAAGACCTCTGAAGCTTCCATCGATTCACGCTTCGACAAAGCGTGAGTCAATTATAAGCATAGTTGCAGAAGAAACTGGCGATTGCAAGAAATTCGTAACGTTTGGCATGACCTATTATGCAGTTAAACGTTCACGATCCAAAGTTACCGACTCCTTACCGATATTCAAATCGGGAATCATAAGAAAGGTGTACGTAAACATTTCCAAACAACTTGTTGATGGAAGTTGGATTTTGCTACACCGTACAAATACAGTGCCGTTGTTAGCAATCGATAAAAATACTATATTTTTACCTGTACGCTTGCGTTACTCATCACTGTGTAGAAAGGGAAATTTGGAGACACCACTACGTCTTCAGATACACCAAATTAAACACAGTTTCAGAGGAAAATCTTCCAAATTAATTGGAGAAACTCTAACAAATTTTATTGAAATATACGAAAGTAATGAAAAAATGTTGTCAAATTTAAATGATGCGTTTACCATTTTGTTGTCGATGCGGATGGCTAATTTTTTGTTTACAATTATATTTGATTAGCCTTGAGAAAAGATTCTACTTTGGAGCTGCAACTATTAGTTGCACGGTCACGGTCCAATGCAGACACTGAGTTGGACAAGTTAATAATTTATGATTTTAAAATTGAACAACAAAAAACATTCATGGACTATATACACGACGGACTGGATATAAAATTTGCTGTGGCCATTGACTTCACAGGTGAAAATTTTGTAGGAAAGAAGAAAGTTTTTTGTTGTACAAGGGTTTTAGTAATATACATATGGGTGGTTCTAACATCTTTGATTATTGGTTTATTGTTTTAAACATTTAACTATTTAATTGAATGTTGGTTGCAATTGCAAAACTGACGGAAAATATTGTAGCTTCCAACGGTGAAGCAACATTACATTCATCTCTACATTATAAGCATGGAAAGAGGGATAACCCTTATGTCACGGCACTGAAAGCAGTGGGTACGATGAAGTTCAATATTTTATGTATAAATGTCTATCATCCAGTGAATATAAATGATTCAATAGAAACTGTAAAAAATTTAAAATTTTCTAAAAAGGTGAAATACTACAGGATTATAGCGTCAAAAAAGAATTTTACGCGTACGGGTTCGGTGCCAAAGGTTTTCCCATTGCAAATAGAGTAAACCATAAATTTTCTCTAAACCTCAAAGAAACCAATCCATTGTGTCAAGGAATAGAAGGAGTTCTAAGCTCTTATTATAGAGCTCTTCAACGGGGTATGGTTTAAAGCACTGTTAATGACTGTAATCCCAAAATAGTACATTTTTAGTGAGAGAAATGGACCGGTTTTTCTTTGGTATGAACAGTCAAATTGTATGGGCCCACATGTTTTGCACCCGTTATCAGAGAAGTAACTGAAATCGCCAAGCGTAACATGAAAAACTCGGGGACAAATGAGTATTATGTCTTGTTAATTTTAACGGATGGAGTTGTTTGTGGTACGTGTCGAAGGAAAGGAAAAAATATAGGTAATTCATGATTGACGTAATATTTTAAGGCATTTTTGCACTCAATATTTTTTAGACCCCGAGACAACAATGGATGCTCTTGTTCAGGCGTCAGAAACTCCCTTATCCGTAATTATCATTGGTATTGGATATGAAGATTTTACTATAATGGAAAAATTCGACAGTGACGAAAAGCTACTGAAAAGTAGATCCAACAAATGTGCACGCCGAGATATTGTGCAGTTTGTCGGTAAAATGTTTAATAGTCAATATATATAAAATTTCATTTACTGAAAATTATTTAAATGCTGGTAAATTAAGTTATTATTATTAATTGTTTTTTATTCGATTTGTTATACAGAGCTGAGGAAATACATTAATTTCAAATCAATAGTACCGATGAGTCCAGGATCAAAAGCAGCGCTTGCTCGATCTGTACTAGCGGAGCTACCACAACAAGTAATTTCGTGGATGAATTCATGCAAAAGTTAAGAAATATGTGAATGAATGATGGCGAGATTTCCCTGAGACGTAATATTTACTGGCACCAATACCAGTATTTAAAAAGTTTGTTCCATATGCACACTTTTAACAAGCGCAAAACATATTTTTAAGATCAATAAAAACAACTTGTTCATTCTACGTTGCTCTCAGTAGCTTCCACGGCAGATATCCGTAAATTGCACAATTAGCAAAGCCAGTAATCTAGACAAATATTAAGCGGTGATATAAAAATAATTATTGGCATTTTAAGGCTAACCGCCTTTAAGTCAATTAAGAATATACCTTACCATTACAACAATTCTTATTCCAAAACGATGACTATTTCCGTAATGAAGTACTGAGATCATGAAGAAGATGCCCGTTATTAAGAGGACCAAACATGCACAAATATGGTACATCATATCCTACAACAAAATATCGGGTTAATTTTGTCTTCATTTCATAGTGTGTCATTTTTATTGTTCTCATTAGGAAATGAGGTTTGCAGGTTACTTACAAATTTTGTGTGCGAGTCTTGAATTACAAAAAGGCCAAACATTATTCCTAGGACCCAGAATAGGGACAAGAGAAAAAATATAATAACAAACGCCAGAAATGCATTATCACGGGAATCGTGGGAATAATATGACATAGCTGCTAAAATCAAATTCAACAGTCCGATGATCTAAAAAAAATCAGATTATTTTTTACAACCTAGTACCTGTAGTGAAATGAGGCAACTGAAAAGTACTATGAGAGCAATAACATATATTCTTCTTCTTACCACAGTGGCTATTTTCAGTCTACCTATATAATCAAAAAATATGTCTGAATTGAATGCGATTTGCATTTTCACTTCTTCTGGTGATTATACAAAAATATCAAAGGATATTAAATAAATTCTCCTCCAGCACAAATAAAAACTTAAAACCTTGAATTGAATGTCACCAAACACACAGAAAATAGAACCGTATTAAAGAGGGAAAAATTCACGCACTAACAAGATTGCAACTATTTGGAACCTAGGGTTTGTTACTTTTCATTAGTAAAAAAATCTTCCAGCGCATACCATCCACATTACAGCTTCCATTGCAAACCGCGTCCGTTGTGATCGTGAACCAAAGTTGCTCTAATCTTATCTATTTAGTGATAATGAAAGATAGGATTAAACTAATTGACGCAGCCGGAAACTTGAAGTGCTTTCGCTTTGTTTGTAGGTTCGGTATTTGCACAAATAAAATGTTACAGAAAAGCGAAGTTAAAAATGTAGCGTTAAGGAATATATCGTACACGCATACATAACACTCTTCGCCCCGGAACATTTTATCGAAATCATTTATTTATTATCACCTGTACCAAATCTTTCTTTAAGAAATTCATACAGTGGCATCTTTGCAAAAAATTACTCGTTGGTGTCACGAATGTGTATGAGATTCAAAAATTAACACGACAAGCAAGTGATTTCTTTTTAAAAATGATGAAAATGGGTAGAAATGAGCATGTAGTAACATAGATGCTTTTTCTAAAGTATACACGGACAGACAACACGTACGCTTTGTCATGAAGTTGTAACGATTCTAGAAATATGACAGTTAAGGCAGTTGCAGGTTGCGGTGTACCAAAGTGTAAAGGAAAACCGAGACTGGTTTACAAACCAAATTCACTTGTGTGTACCGTAAATATACTTAGGATTTTATTTTGCTTAGCTCACTCAGTTTCCAATTCTCGTTTCTGCACGCTGGCTCAGATAATTACGTGATTTCCTACCTAGCATGTTCCAAAAGTCTGAGTTAATGTGTGGTTATCAGACGAATAAACGGTTGTAACAAAAGATTTATTGCAGTGTGTGGTATCAGATCTAATGTTGAAAATTAATTAATACTGCGTTAATTAGTACTAATGAAGATATATTGTATGAAGCCGGACTAGAACCAAACCATTTACATTTAAAAATGCGTATTTCATATTATTCAGCATTCAATTATTACATAAGATTGTAATTTTTAAGTTCGCTCCATCCACCCATCATTATTAATTATAAGTAAAACACGGGATTAAAAGTGGAAAATAATTAAAATAAAGTTAACGTTGTTAAACATTGGTTATATAATCAAATACGAATCTAGCTGTGGAATTCTTTAATAACTTTTTGATTTTGGTTTGTAAAATTAAGGAAAAAATGCACAGGAGATATTGCATTTACAACTTTAACGTATGCGATACATAATAACTTTCGTCATTAAAGTGTATTCGTCTCTATTTGGGTATCTGGTTTGTTGAAAGTGTGTGCACCGGGTTCAACCTCTTCATTGCTCCTTTTCGTTTTGCGTACAAATACCGTCGTCTGTATTTAACTTTCACACACTTGTCAACTTTAGCCCAACGTCGACCACATGCTTTAGCTACCCGACATATGTTTCCTCGGTGCGTCTGGATGCAGATAAATTAGATAAATAAAGAATTTAAAAAATGAAAATATTTGGAACATTTTTTAAGAAATAATTTTTTGAAGGTTAGTGTACCTTGAGATAATCGAGATAAAATCGTATGAACGAATTAGGAACAAAGTTGTTTTGGTTGCAGATGCTGGAGGTAGGAGATACGCCCGCAGATTTGTTTAACATCACTTGCAAATTTGGTGCAATAATTGCTGTATTGTTGGTTGTCTGACAGTTATCAACGCGTAGTTTCAAACGTTCGTCTTTCTTGCAATAAATGGTTTTGTGCATACTTTTTAGATCCATCTTTCTCTTCCGCTGTAAATCCTCGGGCTTTGGGCAGCCAGGTAGTGTAATAATAACCACACTCATATTATCTGTACTACCCTGTGGAAATTAAAAAGATGTTTAACGTCTTATACGCCAGTAATTTTGAAACCGTTTTATTCTTTTGCTGTAAATGTCGCTTACTTTTTTGAGACACTGGTCAACTACATTGTTGCAAATAACCTTCAGATTTTCCGTTTTAGTCATTTCAGATTTAATAAACGAGATTAGCTCATAGTTTGACATAACATCAAACACCCCGTCACAGGCTAGAACAATAAAATGATCAGTTTCGTTGTTTCTTTCTAGTACAGTTACATCAGGCAGAGGACTGACCATTTGGTCACATTGCTCCTTGTTAGCATTATTCTTGTATTCAAAATCCCCCAAAGCCCGAGATAAGGCCAGACCACCATTCACTCTGCAATTTGATGAAATAACTTTGAAATCAGTTTGAAAAACGCTAATACTGTTTCTTCTAAATATCTAACATGCTTTAAAAAAAATTTGCAAATGAAAGGAAATGATGTCGACTTCCTTACGCACCTGTTATTTCTGACATTTCCGCCAGCAGCTTCTATTCTTGTTCTCTCTGCTTTTAAATAAGGCTTGTGATCAGAAGTTGCAAAGTAAACTTTATTTTCTCGACAAAGTACTGCTCGAGAGTCGCCACAATTAGCAAAATAAAAATGATTTGGCGTAAGAAAAACACAGACTGCCGTAGTTCCACTGTCATCATCAATTTTTTTACTCTTTCGCATGGTTTCATCTAATTTTAAAAAGCCTTTTATGATACTTTCTTTCAAGGTCAATAATGCCGCGTTCTCCTGATTTTCACCATTATTGCCCGGTATACTTTTCAAAATTCGTTGTAATATATTCCTGGAGGTGTATTCAGAAACCTTGTTTCCCCCATGACCATCAAAGACACCAGCGAATGCCCAATTCTTCATGTAACCCGGCAGTTTCATCGACATACGATGGGTGTCTTCCATGGTGCTTCGCCAGCCTTGCATGGAAGCCATGGCGGAGCGGAATCCATTATGGTGTCTGTATGAATTTTTCTTATTTGTAATAGGTTTTCGAACTTTTCCCATTTTATTATCCAATTTTACTGTTCGAATTTGAAGTAATATGCAATACTATTTAAAAAAATCTACGATTAATTGGTAAATCTACAGTTAATTATTGGGGTTATCCGGTTTATCTGACATCATTGTCATTGTTTTCATTATGATCTCCTACCTTTTTTTTCATGGTGGAATTTTACAAAGAGCTTTGCATATATTTTTTTCATGAGTAGTTTTGATATCTTTACTATTTGTTGATTTGGAGAAAAAAAACCATGACGTTGTCTCCATTTTTAGTTCTACCCTACCGTCACTGTAAGTCTGTGTTGGTGGGGTGGTAGTGAACCTGGCGAGCCATCATTATAAGCCTATCCCATTTGTGCATAATTACTAAGGACCGATTGGATGATATTCAATAGTTTTATGACAGTTGCTGCACATATTGTGTACGATGAACTCAGTCAGATATAAAATATTAACTAGTCGCTGCTGCGCTTATGATTAGACATCAGTGTCGTATTGGGACAGAGAGGAGGTGAATTCACTCCATCCGTGAAGAAACGAGGAAAAATTATAATACTTATACATCATATCATATGCATTCGTCATCACACCGCTGCAAACTGAGCACATCACTTCTACACATCCATTTACAAACTTCCAACAGTGGAGTAGCTATACACACATCACTAGAGTGAACGGCGAATAAATATTTGTCAGCAGACAAACCTGAAAAATGACATGATCATACTGCATATAGGCATCTATTATCTAAATAATACCTCTCTGTTTTAGTCACTTTACATGATGATGACATCACCCGAAACAACGAAATTATCACGTTTAAAATACCAGTAAGAATTAAATTGCTTTAGCCTCATAATGTTACGTTGTGCTTGTATTAGATTGGATCATATCGGCATTGATGCCGTTCGACTTTGATTTTCTTTTGGAGTTTGCCAGTACCTAATTTATATTCTTATTTTAGGCATTAGTTGTTACATACATCACAGTAAGTGTTCTTCCATCCAGCTGTCCTTGGCGCTCCGTATTAGTCTACCATACACATATCTTACCTTACAGAAAAAAAGTTAAAAACATTCAAAGAAGCATAGTTTAAAAAAATATTATAATATACATATTAGCAGCTCTGAATAGATGAAGAAACCGACGACGTGTGCGCTCGTGATGAAACACAAGGCAGCGTAAAAACTCAAAGGTATCGTGATTTCTTTGAGAATAGATTTTTGTGTAAAAAAAACTGGACGGAAGGACGAAGACATAATAATATTATTCTACTAGTGAATCCTCGCAGAGATTAGACAAGAAGATAGAAAAACACAAGATTAATAAAAATCTATACTGATGGCAAAAAGATTTACCCGTGTTATATGGTTTTATATAGAAGTCATATACATTCGTTCAGCGCCACATGCATTGTACAAAACATTTTTTATAAAACTGACATAGTGCATATCCAGCGACGGAACGATTACCTATTTGTTGCATTCTTCTTGTCGTCCGCTTCTCTGCATCACCGTCGTCTCACTGACTCACTCTAAGCCTAGCTTACTGCCTGAGTATAAGTTAAGGCATGACGTAACGCTTTTTATCACCAGAATGACCCTGGACATCACACGGTTGAGATTACTGCTGCTGCAGCATCTTACATTTTAACGTAACGAGTACAGAGTACATGCCATCATCAACACAAAAATTCCAACTAATATCATTCCTGTAGCTACTTTTTGGTACATGAGCCACTGTGGAGTACACAGCAGAAAGGTAGTCTATGTAATCCCTGTGTGTCTAAATAAATGCCATATTTTAAGTTACGCTTGTACATGGTCATTTAAATATTGCCGAGTGAAGAGAACCGACCGAACTGCACCTTTTGTATAAGTGAAGGAGAGTATGACCGCATACAATTTTGCATGGATACTATTTTAGATTACAACAAAACGGTAAGTCAATTCATTCCGGCAAACCTTCTCACAATATTCATGTGCACACCGACCGACTGAATAACCACTAGTACCAATACGATAATTGTACGGATTTGCTTATACTTTTACTGTTGATTACTCACTACTTATTCATTACTGGTAAACATTCGCAACATCATTAATTTGTTTATAACCACTTGTATAAAGCTTGCCTTGATGTTGAAAGAGACATAACTGAAAAACCTTGGGTTAGCTTCTCAGAGTGAAACTAGCAGACGAAGCAGCCACCAAACCTCGATCATTTTGTACTCTTCGAGTGACAGCAATTGAAAGTGCGTGTGTCAGTGAATTTGTAAATCTCAAAAACTGTCAGTATTTGTAATTGCAATAAATCAAAAATGAGTCTTCTAACGAAGGTCGAACTCCGGCTTGCCGCTAAGTAAGTCATTTTGAAATATTAACTTATAGCGCATAGCGTCAAGCTTTAAGCGGTGTGAATGCATCACTACGTACTGATACATAATTAGTTTGGGTGATAATTTGTATTTTTTGTACGTGCTTAGAAATCTCATTAACAGGGACTCCACGTCCAAATCGGATCCGTTTTGCGTGATTCATTCAAAAAATACTAAAACCAATGAATATGTGGAAGTTGCCAGAACTGAGCATATTATGGACAATCTCAATCCAAAATGGATCATGAAATTCGTTTTGGATTATAAATTTGAAGAACGACAAGTATGCAGTGTTAATTCATGATACTTTTTTCCTTTGCATGACATGATTTCATTCGGCATCATCACAACAATGAACCTGAATTATGGACCATGAAATTCGTTTTGGATTATAAATTTGAAGAACGACAAGTATGCAGTGTTAATTCATGATACTTTTTTCCTTTGCATGACATGATTTCATTCGGCATCACAACAATGAACCTGAATTGCTTATTCCACCTTTTTTAAATGATTATCATGTTTACCCTATGTTTTAAAATGTAACCCCCTCCTTATTATTTTAGCAACTTAAGTTCACTGTCTATGACTGGGACGGTGATAAAAAGGACTTGTCTGCACATGACTACTTGGGAAGTATTGAAACAAGTTTGGGGGAAATTGTTTCCGCCAAGTACAGCAAGGTAACTCACTCATGTCAAATAAACCGTGCTCGAAAAACTTCCATTGCTGTCATTCATAATTTTTTACATAAATTATTTTTTTTGCATTGAAACCGTTAGTTTGAAAAACAACTTGAGCTCCCTCCAAAGTTGGCAGGAAAAAATAACACCTCCGCGTTGACAATTTATTCTGAAGAACTGGGCACTAGCCAAGATACGTATCAACTCACGGTAAATGGTAGAGGTTTGGACAAAAAGGATTTTCTTGGGAAAAGTGATCCTTTTTTGATTGTGTCCAAGCAAACAGACGAAAACGAATGGACCCAGGTCTTTACTACTGAGGTCATTAAGAAGACCTTGGACCCTGATTGGCGACAAATTACTGGGGAGGTTTCTACTCTGACAGGAAAAAACCCAACCAGGAAACTTTTGTTCCAAGTCTACGATCATGACAAAGATGAGAAGCATGACTTAATTGGGCAATTTGAGACGACTTTTCAGGATTTAAAAAATGGTACAATTTCTTCAAAACGAACACGTCAAAAATATTTTGTTTCAAAGATCTTTCGACGTAGCTCTATTCTGTGACTTTTTATTTCTATAATAGTGAGCAAACAGGCAGGAGCCAGTTTTCCACTGATAAATCCCAAGAAAAAGGAGAAGAAGAAGGGCTACGAAAATTCTGGAGTGTTGAATATTGTTTCACTACAAGTTTCTGAACGGAAACTCACATTTGTTGACTTTTTGCAAGGAGGAGTGCAACTACACTTCACTGTCGCTATCGACTTCACAGCCAGTAACAAAAATCCCAAAGACCCTGCCAGTCTTCATTGCATCATACCCAATCAAGATAATCAGTATGTAATGGCGATTAAATCAGTTGGTGAGTCATTCGTTGCCTATTTTGTCCTTCACTCAAGGACATTTATCATCATGTCCTCAAGAAACAAAATTTCATGTATGATTTGCTGAATAATAAAAACGATTGGAAACTTTTACAGGCAGCATCATTCAGGATTATGATTCCGACAGGTACAAAAAATCACTTATTCGTTTTCGTTAATTTGTACGGTAGTGAAACTAGAATTTATTTACTATCGCGTTAATATTTTTAGGTATTTTCCAGCACTTGGTTTTGGGGCTAAAATACCTCCAAGCACTGAAGTGAGCCATGAATTCTTTTTGAACTTCAACCCGCAAAATCCGTTCTGCCAGGGTGTCGAGGGCATATTAGACGCCTATCAGAAAGCTCTTACTACTGTTCGATTGAGTGGCCCAACCTTTTTTGCACCAATCATCAATCATGTTGCTAAATTCGCCACTACGTACAAAGATGGCAGCAATTACTTTGTTTTACTTATTATAACGGATGGAATGATTTGTGGTACGGGGAATCGTTTTACTTGAGATTTTTTTGAAATTGTCAAAATTCATTGTATTTCCGGTATGCACTTCAATGACTAATTCTTTGACAGACTTGGAACCTACTAAAGAAGCCATCATTGCGGCTTCCCATTTGCCACTGTCAATCATCATTGTTGGGGTTGGAGATGAAGATTTTTCTTCCATGGAATTTTTAGATGCCGACAAGCGAGTCTTGAAGAGCTCCACCACGGGTGCAGTTGCAGCCAGGGACATTGTACAGTTTGTTGGTAAAGAGGAAAAATCAACTATTGTTTAATCATCACCCAATAAGCGACAACCAAGTCAATATATTCCTGTTGTGTTTATCATTTTCTCCAAATTAAATATTTTCTTTTTCAGCGCTCCGTGATTTCCTTGGAAAGAACGGTAATAATCACGCTGCTGCGAAGGAGGAACTGGCGAAAGCGGTATTGGCTGAAGTACCATCACAGTTTATGGAGTTTATGTCTACAAAACAAATTACTCCTTTGTAATTCTTCTTTAGCAGGGAGTACCCATCAAATGTTGTCTGACTTGCACATTCATTTTGCCAATTGCAATTGCTACGTTTCTATCTATGTTCTTATTCCAATTTTGACGATTACTTGAGTAAATAGTGTAATAACTTTTAATTAATAATTGTACGGTAGGTAATAATGAATTTAAAGTATCTCAATGGTTGACTTTTCCTTTTGTTTTTGCAATTTTTTACTTTCCTCTGACAAAATTATACCAATGATGTATATTCCTAAAACGAAACCACAGAAGGTGCCAATGGATCAGTTTTTATCTTATATTCCAATTTTGACGATTACTTGAGTAAATAGTGTAATAACTTTTAATTAATAATTGTACGGTAGGTAATAATGAATTTAAAGTATCTCAATGGTTGGCTTTTCCTTATATGGTAGTTTTTTTGCAATTTTTTACTTTCCTCTGACAAAATTATACCAATGATGTATATTCCTAAAACGAAACCACAGAAGGTGCCAATGGATCAGTTTTTAAATACAAGATTTGAAGACTGCAACGTTTGACTGAGGCGGTAAATGTGCCTGTGTTATGAAAGTTTTAGACTGACAGAAGTGAGGTGTAAATTAAATAATTTAATGCCTCATTCTAATCATCTAATCCTTTTCAATTTTGAATTCGATTCGATCGTAATAGCTACAATAAAGCATAATGTGCCTTACTCTATACATACGTTTATTATGCGAATTTTATGGTTCTGTCCAGCTAAACATTTGCCATATTTTGATTGTTTTGACATGTGACCAAGGAAAGGAGACTTAAATTATACTCGACTCCTTGGTTGTGATTGTGACCTTTTGAAAGGTATCATTTACAGAATATTACTTTACCGATTTAAAATAAAAATAGTTAATCCAATCATTATAATTATATAAATATAATTTGTGCCGTAATAAATCCTTAACTGGAAAAATTTATCGACTCAAAATCTCATTACTCTTGTCAAAAATTTCATTTTTAACTTTTACGTGTGGGCGTTTCGAGACTTTCGCGTCAGTGTTTTTTTTCGTCGAGAGAAGCACTTATGTAATTGTAAGAATTTCCGCAACGGATATGAGATTACCAGGAAGTATGTCATGTCATTTTATTTGTCATGCAGTGCTAAATACACGGGGTTCCAAACATAGGGATATTGTATGTATGTAGAAGGGCCCTTACACATGTCACATGACTGCGGACTGTACTTGGCTTCTATCTTGCATATTATATTGAACAAAGTCGTTCATATCTTTCTCAACTTTCTGACTTGAGACTGAAATAATATACGGTGAAAAATAAAGCGCATATGGAGAATGTACTGAATCAAGACATGATGATGGATGTTATTTTTTTCGGAGTTTAGTTTGGAGCTTGGAAGGCACCTCAAGACGAATTTACATGGTATTCAAATCGTTTTGTAACGGTGTCGATAATACAGCTCTATTGTATTTTGGTGGTTCTATTTGAATTAAGTTTTCATTGATGCTCAACACAGTCCTCCTCTTTCCTCCTAAAATCCTGTATCAACTAAAATAAGTTATTTCGTCGAATCTGGCTAAGTCTTCAATTCGTGATGTAGGAGTTACATCTTGACTTTCATGTTTGATGTACGTACGTGCATGTTAGCCATTTGCTAATAAGGCGTAAATTGGTTCGTTGAGTAGACAGCCTCCTTCTTTCTTTAGCTTCTATTACATTTACATATACATGGAGAAATTTTCGTTCCATTGACCTAGTTCGATTTCAACAAATGAAAACAAAATTATGAACGAAGGTAATAATTATAATAGTACTGTAATACTCTGTTGATTATATATCTACAAATTAAAGAAGAAAAAATGCTGCCCTATGGAACTACATAGAATATACATAGAAGACAACAAAATTTTCGGGAGCCAAGCTAGCCATTGGAAAGGAAAATTGGAGCAACAGCACCACAACTCAACGTATACATACTATAGACCCACCCAATAACTTGGAGTATAAATGCACTCAGCAAAAGAATACTTGTTTTGAGTGAACGAATTGTTATTAGACTTTTACACGAACGAAAATATTGGACCAGTGGAACATGGAAATACCGTTTTGCCGACACAACACGACATTTCTAGGTGTATTCCTATTCAACATTTTGGAAAGTACGCAATAATGCATCGAACTCTGACGCGTAGTTATCGCGTTGTGTTGGTTTGGTGGGGATGTAGGTATAGGCAGCTGTTGAGCCAGGCATGTTATCCACAGAAAGATAAAAATGTTAACAGGAACAGGAAATTGGTCGTCATACATTGTTGCGTTCATGTTTTACTTATTTACTCGATATAAATGATATTATAAGTGTAACAGCTATTTGCTCAATACATTTACCTACAAAAAACGTCTAATAATCTGATAATACTATTGTGTAATGCAGAGTTTTTATCACATCTCAAACTCGACATTATTGCCTTGTTACTTGTACACACGAAACGAAACATTTGCATCAGCACATGACCAAGCCAGATGATGGCTTGGCCAGATAAAAGTATCGATTTCTGAAGTAATTAAATGTAAAATAAAATTATTTGCCAGGACATAATTTATTTAACTTATATAATATATATATAACTTTGTTAGAATGCAGGCTTCATAATTTCAAGTACAAAGAAATTCTCGTGATTTAAGAAAAATTGTTTTAACGTTCAAATAAATGTGATTAACTGGCTTTTCTGTGTTCTGTGTAGTTACGCAGTATTTTGTCACATTTTTGACAAGTCTTATAGATAGCTACGTTGTACCAAGTTGTATGTCTACTCTAGGTTGACATTTGCTTTCAATTTTTGAAACTCGTGTTCAGCGTCAAGTGGCTGTTTTAGTTTGAACAAGCGCGTGTTGCTAACAACGAGTCACTCAATCCAAGAAGTGAGTGAGAACGCAACAA
Organism: Callyntrura guangdongensis; assembly: GCA_027744295.1. Classification (NCBI taxonomy): domain Eukaryota; kingdom Metazoa; phylum Arthropoda; class Collembola; order Entomobryomorpha; family Paronellidae; genus Callyntrura; species Callyntrura guangdongensis. Next base: position 1,527 of record JAHZNB010001048.1, on the reverse strand, counting down.
CGAAATGAAATACATACGCAATATTTCTTTGCAACGAAATGAAATACATACGCAATATTTCTTTGCAACTACTACATTCTGAAGACAGCTAAAAATAGTAGATTAGTGCGTCATTATACGACATTCATGTTGTAGGTGTGTGGTTTGACGTCACCATACCAAACACGTCATAGTTAAACGTTTGTGAAAAAGTGGTTTTAGCGTAGCGGTAGTTCAATATTTGGGTCCAATTTTAGTACTCTAAAGAAGCTAATCATCGATTTTCACCAATATTTGACGGAGCAAGGTAAAATATTATGTTGAAGTGTGTTAGCATGTATACATATAAACTTGATTTAAATTTTTGCATCCAAACTACTGCACATTTGTAGAGAATTCATAAGTTGTGATCAAATAATTTATTTTTTGGTATAGTTGGTTGGTACAATCTAAAAGCGCATTCATGTGCAACTAATTCGTGTTAAACCCATGGTCAAAGTCAATACGGAAGTTTTACAAGTCGAGTGTTGTATATTTAACGAAATAACATGGACGATTTATGGCTAATGAATCATTAGTAGCCATAAATCATCCATCATAAATTTATTAGTAATAATAAACCTACAAAGTAATAGTTGCAAAGTGACGAAGTAAAGACTTGATTTGTGTTCAACAAACCCTCTAACCCTACTCCAAAACCTTCTCTTTCCAACCCACAAATACCAGAAATACACCTACGTGACCTTCGACCCCGTTGAGCTAGAGCGTCAAACTTTTGTTCACCTTCTGAGAATGTCATAAGCTACCTACACACCAAGTTCTAGGTGAAAATCGCCCCACAACACCAGAGATACATCTACGTGACCTCACCCCATTGACCTTGAAACCCCAAAATTATCTCCAGGAGAACCTTAGGGATGAGGAACCGATTAGCGAAAACATAATTCGAAACCGTTTCCGAGTTATCGCACGATTAGACGGACAACAGACAACATGAAGTTAATAAGTGACTTCGTCACTTAATAATGAACGAGAAGGTTCAGGTTGGTTGGTGACTAAGGTTGGTGCAGTTGGTAAAACAACATGATTTAATTGTCATTGCATTATTAATAACAACAATATTTTAAATAAAAATTGCAGCTAGTGTAAGTAAATGGTCAAAATAATTTTCCGACTACCGATTGGATCTGAATTCATACTTAAGTTATGGCTTTTGACAATGATATTCTTCATGTGGTTTTACTCTCCCATTTTATAATAAAAGCCCATTGGCCTTGAACATCATGCCCAAATCTTCTCATTATTAGGTATGAAGGATATACTATTAAATACAAACTAGTAAATAATTTAGTCTCTGTAGAAAACATCTTTGCTTTTATCATTAGCCCAATCCAGCCAACATTTAAATACCAAAAGTCCAATAGAATTCATCATATTCCATTCTAAGATCGTGTACCTGAATTATGGACGACTTGTGATGCGACTATGTGACGGACAACTAGACTGATTTCCAATTACCAACAGTTGTTTTACAAGGCAAACTATAGA
>JAHZNB010001047.1:0-19881 GCA_027744295.1 Callyntrura guangdongensis | reverse complement strand
TAGCCAACACAGACGAAGAAGAATATGAGGTTGAGTATGAATACGAGTCCCAACATCCTTCCAGTTCGACAACAACCACTGAGAGTCCACGCACAACTAACAGATTTGGCGGTGGGGGTGGCAACAGGTTTAGACTAAATCCTAAACTGCCAACACCTCTGTCCACCAGTGGAACCACTTCGAGACCAGCAACTACACGAAATATTCCATTTTTGAGACGGCAAACCTTTTCCAAACCTACATTGCCAACTAGGGGCACCACTCCAGCTAGCCCAGATGCAGCAACTCCTACATCACACGACGCCAATGGAGAAGAATACGAGGAGATTGAGGTGATTGAATATGAGGAAGATGAAAAACCATCGTCAACAACAACCACCGGTCGACCGAGTCGACCAGGCCTTCTTGGCCGTAGACCACCGGGTGCGGGAGGACTTTCATCCCTTACCCAAAGACCTTCGTCACGTTCCCCACATACATCGACAACAAGAGGTCGTACAACCACCGAGACTCCTCAGGTTACAAGAGGCACCACAACTCGGCGTACGTACGCTCCAAGAGCCAGACCAGCTGGCTTTCCAAAGGCCGTTGTAGTTCCAAAGCCAAGTTCAACCACCGAAAAGCCAGACTCTACTCTAGAGGAGTACTATGAAGAAGGGGATTTTGAATACGAAGAAAGCAAACATTACCCCACAAATATAACCATTGACCAAATTGTTGACAGTTCTGCCCCAATTGAGACAGTTGTTGAGGCAGATCAAGATGTAGCTGGAACTGCCCCGGCTGCTGTTGTGGAAAGTCCCTCCGATTTTGGTAGTGCTTTAGATGGTTCCCAAGTAAGTGCCGTGGCTGCCAATCAGGATAGTGTCGATACGGTCGATGCCCTCCTTTCCTATGCCGCAGGCTCCCCGTACCTCCACAGTGCCCCTGGACAACAGGAAGCAGAAAATGTGTCCAGAAGACGAAGGAAGAGGTCCAATAACCCCAGGCAAGTTTATGACTATTTTAGCTCATACAATCCGTATATGTACAATTATAACTCTCAGCAATTTGGTGCCCGGGCTGTCCGAGGCACGCTTCGATCTAATTTTCCATCCAGTTCTAATACAAGACGTAGTGGTAGTAGTAGTAGTAGCAATAGTAATTATGGTAGTAGTAATTCACGTGGTGGCCCTACTTCTGTTACTTCAGACTATGACTACGTCGAATACTATGACGAACCTTCTCCACCTCCGACAACCGCGGCTCCAGCCCGAACTGCACCCTCTTCACGATTGCGTGGACGTATTCAACCGACACCTACTTCACCACGACGAACACCATTCACACTAACCCACTCGGACAATTCTGCAACTAACAATAATAATTATAATAGTAATACTAATACTAGACCTAGTCCAACGACCCGATCACGAACTTCTCTGAAACCTTACTCTAAACCCAGTAGTGTTACAACTCGACCTTCCTCTGCTACCTCCAGTAACCCTCGATCTTTCATACCTCGACGATCCCAACCTCAATCACGCTTCCAAAAACCGACCGACCCTCCATCCACAACCAGTAGGTCAAATAGGTTTAGGAGTCGCTATAATTCCAGAGAATCCGTTACAACTGCAGCTCCCACGCATACTAGAAGCCGTTTTGGCTCCCAGTTAACTCGAGGTAGGGGTATTAGCACCACAGCCAATACCAATAGCAGGTATAACAGTAATAACGATCTTCCTCCATTTGAGGCAAGTACCATCACGGTAACGCATTATATTCCACAAGAGACGACGTTCCCGATAGTAAATGGAAAAAATACAGAATATAAAACGGTGCTCACTCCCAGTCCCTCTGTAGAGGTACTTTCTCCCTATCAATACACCCAAATAGAGTATCAAGGCAAGCTAGCATTGGTAAAGAATGATGAGTCGACCGCCACTGTAGCGCCAGGTACCACTGAAATCACCCAGTTCTTTATTCGCGAAAGTGTCACTTCCACAGTGACTTTCACCCCAACGACAATTCGTGGAAGGAAAACATCGTACTCCCACATTTTGCCCAGTACAGTATACTCGATAGAGCCGGTTGTTAGCACACAAACGAACCCCTTAGGTAACCTGCTCAACCAAAATCCTAATGATCCTAACCAGTTAACCAACCTGTTGTTGAACCAATTACTCGGACTAAACCCTAACCTGCTGGGTCTTCAAGGGCAACAGCTTCTTATGGCTAACTTACTTAACCCCAATAACCAAGTTAATCCCGAGCCTGCCACTCCAGTCACACATTACTCAACAGTAACCACATCGTATACAACCACTGTCACAGATTTTACAAGCACAGTCGTCGCCATCACTCTACACGGTAAAGCCATCAAGACGACCATTGTTGAGAGCTCAACCAAGGTCATTTCCGCAGTTGAGTATATCACATCCAGTACAGTTATCACTCCGTCACAACCTCCTCAGTTACAAGTCACACAACAACCACCACAGGCAGCATTGCTTCAGAATCTGTTGCAGTCTCAGCTTCTCCAACAACAACTCTTTCAGCAGCAACAACTGCAGCCCATTGTTCCAACCACTCCACCACAACTGCTCCTTCCACAGGTGCAACCCACACAACAGGTACCTCTTCTCCAGCAGTTGCAACAGCTTAAACAGCTCCAACAACAACAGAACACACAACAGCCTCAACAATTAATACAAGAACTGAACAAAGACAATAACAGAGACGAACAACCTGAATTAAAATTTAACGACAATGATAAGAGAGAACTACCACCCCAAATAGAGGTGACCACTGCTCCGCCAGTCGTTGAACCTACTAAATCCGATGGGGTTCCACCTGGCTCTTCTGTAATTACTGTATACGTCTCAGGTAAAAAACCGGGTGAGTTCAGTACCGTTTTGCAGACTGTCCCCATTGACTCTCGAAAGAGGAGAAGCATTTCCCCTCATGACCAACTCTATGAAAGTATCGAGCCCACTAGAACCTGGTCGTTTACCGAGGTTGTTACTCCCACTGTCAGTGGGAGTATTGACGACGTCTTGCTGTATAGTAGTAGTGATATAGTCGACAGTAGAAATGATCAAAGGGATGATAGGCTAACGGGTCAGGTTCATCAGGAAAATAATTATAGCCAAAGTAGGAACACTAATTTAGCGTACAGTAGTAATAGTCGTAGCAAGTACCTAAGTGGTAGAGATAGAACACTATCAGAATCAGGAAATCATAAGCCAGTTTTACACGTAGAACCTTCTGACAGTTTACTGATGGCAACTCCAGAAGAAAACGCGGTTGATGTTAACGGTAGTAGGAAACAACGTGCAAAAAATAATGCAGATGACAGCGACTACGAGGATGTCATCATCGACGATAGTTACTCATACAGCGACTCCTTTAGTAATCTCGTCAATATGCGCAGTCTTGGGGGGTTGTTAGTAGGAGCAACGGAAAGTTTAGACAGCGTTTTAGGCGACGTTTCTAATTTGTATAGTCAGAGTGCCTCAGTCTCTCTCTTTGCCTCATCATCATGATATCAAAAATTTATAAATTTTAATGTATAATGTGATTTCACTTACCGATGGCGGATTAGTTTGTTTTCGGGAATTTTTAGCTGTTAGTTGTGTAAAAAAGACTCCATTTCATCCATATATACGCAAAACAATTGCAAAACAACTACTTATAATTTAGATTGGTATGTTGTGGAACACAATGCCACGCTAATACACGCTATACTACTACGAAACAAAACAACTCAACCTGCTAATCTTAATTTGTAGTGACGACTGTTTTTAAAAATAATAGTGCATGTTCTTTTAAACGCCAATAAATCACAATGCCACGCTAATATACACGCTATACTACTACGAAACAAAACAACTCAACCTGCTAATCTTAATTTGTAGTGACGACTGTTTTTAAAAATAATAGTGCATGTTCTTTTAAACGCCAATAAAATGCATGTTTTCGCTTATTTGCATGATTTTTGCATGCTTAATACTACGACTGCAACTGTTTTTAAATACGACAAAAAAAACTGCAAAATAAAATGAAAAACTTGAGTTCGACTGTCTTTACACTGTTTTAAAAAAGAAGGGTCTACCATTTTAGGAAGTTTAAGTAAACAAAATATTAAAAAAAAGATTATGGTGCGTACTACTATGTTTATGTAGGAGTGTTTTAAAAAAAAGTAGAAACGTTATAAGTTCCGGAGTACTGGTTCGGAAATGCTCCTCGAAACGCAATATATTTGTACAAATCGAGACGACACTAGAAACAAGTGCTTAACTTAATTTGCACTGGATATTTAAGAAGAAATAACACTGTAATAAAGAGCAAATCTGTATAATAATTTACAATCAATGTTAATGATAGGTTAGGTAGTAGTGATAAATCCAAATGTACATGCATAAAAATATGCAATGTCGAAATTTCTAACGGTCCGATACAGTTATTCTTTATAACTCAAATGTTTACACTATTCGAACGCTATTTACGTTTCGAGCCGCTTTCCTCCGAATTTTAGAATTCGAAGTTTTCTTTGAACATTTATTCCCCCTCCATCTAAACGAACAAAAAATGTAAATTCAGATCCCCAAACCCCAATATAGCAGCAATAACATAATTAAATATACTTAATGTACATCCATATGCCATGATTTTTTGTAAAGGTTCAATTTCAGAGCAAAACGTGTTTTATTTTATATGTTAACTAGTTGTTAGAAAATGAATTTTTGTATACTTAATACTTATAATAATAACTTAATTATGTCAAGCGCAGGATATATATGATTGACAGAATTGTAAAAAAATATGTTGTTTTCATAAGAAACGTTAACGTTATATACTTTTACGTACAATTTCAAAAATAATTAGTCTAGTTGGATAGTTCCATTGTCATTTTCCTTTTTATTAAAAGACAACAACTTTAACTTAACTAACACAGTTTTTTACACAACTGTCAAATTTCTGTTTTAGTTCTTACCAATTATTAACTCCTTCAAAATCCTCGAAGAGATGTTAATTCCCAAAGAAAAATACTAACACCATAAAATTGACATTCCACTTCCACCTCTCATAAAAGAATAATTCCAACTTTTACTCAAACTCTTTCTGTCTGTGATTACATTGGGTATATTTTATAAGAGTCTACTATAGTTTGTACGAAATAAAGAGAAAAAAATTTCTTCCTAAAAATGCATAATATTCCAGCCATATAATGATAGAAAATAACAAACTTACTATTTTTGTACACTTTTGAATCTTAAAAACTTTACAACTTAATTATCTTCTAGAGAGAAAACATTTTTATAGGCTATTTTTTATTAAAAATGTTGTACATAATATTACACAAACAAACACATTATTATTATGGTAGATTTTGGATGTTTTAGCAATCATTACTGCAAAAAGGGCGTGAATATTTTTCAGAGAGCGTGTCATTGTGTGCATGTTAATTTAGGGGAGATCATTATTATTGATTTTACATTATTGTATATGTACATTTTAATGATGATGTGATTGATTATGTGGTTGTGTATGTGGGTGGTTTTTAAATAAAGACACTTGATTAAGTCCTGTGCCAAACTTAAACGCGGCATATATTACACAATCTTCTTCAAATGCTCTATCCTTTCGTAAAAAAATCTTCTTTCCACTGTCTTTCATCATTTATTGCAGCTGTGTAAATTCCCAAATATTTTTTGGGAGAATCCGCATTTTTTGCTTTAAACACTTGTGTAAAATAAAATATTTTATTGAACGAAACTTTCTTGTCTTTTGTGTGTGACATTTTAAAAATTTTCAGCGCTTATCATTATTAGAACACAATGCAATTCTCTCTTTTTCAAGAAACAGCAATCTTGGACTGGACACCTGTGGTAAAATTCGCGATTATCCTCTACATATCATCTTCTCATAAAAATTCATACAACTTCTTCAACTTTTTCTATCGTTTTCACATTTTTCTTATGCACTGTTAATAACCTGTTGCACAAAATTGTCATCGTCTTTTTTATGTAAACGTAAATACATGATTTCCAATTTCCAATGGAAATTTTCCATTACCATCCAAAAATTTCTTCGCTGCTGCCTATCATCCCCATCTTCAGAACTTTGGCTCTCGCAGTCCTTTACCCTCAGCAATAATGCTAGCGCGGTTCTTTGTGTCGAAAAATATCCGATTCAAATGTAAAAAGGTAACAAACGTTATTATTCTCTACAAATGATTGATTTACGAAAAAAATCTACAACGTCATTATCAGCAGTTGATACAGAGTTCAAAAATATAATTAAAAGCTCAACCGTCGAAATGGTCAATGGTGGTAGCGCATTTACAAGATAATTATAATAATTTTCGACAATTTCCTACTTATTTTTCCAAAGATGAAGATGAAGGCGGAGGAGGCGTCGTGGGTAGTGTAGAAATAGGAAGAGCAGAGATTCTTAAAGGTGTTCTGCTACCAGATGAGAGTGAACTTGTACCCGAGCAGAGGGTTTCAGGAGGTCGTCTCTTTATCGAAAATGGAAGGGACTTCTACACCAAAGTCATGAGTAACGGGGTAGGAGTCATTGTGCGAGGTAAGTGGACCTTCCAATATCCTCCGAGGAATCTTTCCACAGTTTTGGAGACAGGATTCAACTCAAAATTTAAACACATTTATTTCTACAGGCCTGAAAACTGCAGCTCATATTGGTTTCGATAAGACTCCAATTTTACCACATAGAGTAAGTAATCGTCCCATTACGCTTCCCCCTCACACCGTCTCAAGGCAGTTTCATCTCATCGAGTCACCAGGAAGACCGGTAAGGTTTCGGGATAGACTTCAAAGGAAAAAAATATGCCAGCAAGGCATATATTATCACAACATTATGCGTCCAATGACACATTTCATTTTTTAACTACCAAAAGCACATCAAATGCATGAATTTAAAAAATAACTACACACAAAAATGTTTGTACTTTTTCTTTCCCAGCTAAATAATGCCATTAGTCATCTTCTTCATTCCATCGTTCGCTCAGCCACACCAGACATGGTGACGAAAACCATGCTAACTACGTTTACCTATTTAACCACAGTTCTAAGACACTCAAACACGATTGTTAAAAGTCGAGAAGAGGTGAGTTTCGCTAAATTATGCCTATTTATACGAAAGTGCATTGTTGCGACGATATACTAGTACCACGACATACTCAAACCAGGAATAGGTAAACCAGTCACATAGCACAAAAGACAAAGATCAGATTTTAGTTTTGTTGTATTTTGTGTGAAATTCTCTCGTCATACGTTCACTTTCATTTGCAAAATCTTTTATTCCCTGAGCCTACACAATAGTACACCGCCACTACACCAATTAAGGAACTATAGGCATTCGAAAACCACAATCCTCGCAATCAGTGCAGTACTAATTCTGCTCTTTTCAATATTTAATCGGTATGTCAAATCCGTAATGAGCCTGATGAAAGGAATCCTTTTCACGAAACAACTACGTCTATTACACGTGGTACTTTACTTTCTCCAAACAGGCCGTGTATTATACTCACCTTTGAAACCAAACTCGTTCAAATTACCATTCACCATGTCGAATTTGTAGAAAATTTCCTTTTTCTTAGTGTCGTCGTCCGTGTATCGTCAACCGTTTATGAGGTTTTTTTTTTTTAAAAAAAATGTTTGTACATGCCACTATTTGTTCACTTGTTTCTGGTTCTGCAGACTATCTCAAACGTAATGACACAAAAATTCCATGCAACGGCCGAGTACACACCCAGTGTAAAAGCGGAACCTAGTAGCTTACCTCCTGAGCTTATGGCATCCTTCACGGGTTCCTCCAGTTATTTTCGAAACAGTCTCACAACCACATACATTTATTACAACACTTTTACTGTGGACTCCGATCCGGTAATTCTTACTAGTAGGGAGACAGTCACTAACGTAGTTACCCTTCCCGTCTACATGAGCCCGACTATGGTTAGCTTGATGGAAACAGGATCCCGAATTTTTGAAACGGAAACGTACTTTACGACGTACACCTTCTCTAAAACGCTGCTACTTGCGGATGCTTCCTCGGAAGTGGTTACTACGAAAGAGATCATTACACAAGTGGTGGTAACGGAGGCGTTGGCACCNACGAAAGAGATCATTACACAAGTGGTGGTAACGGAGGCGTTGGCACCCCCAACCTCCAGCCAAGTACCGTTGAACACTCCTATGCCTCCGGGTCTCATGGATGAAATTACAAAAACGTACCTGACCACTTTCACGCATCTCTTTACCGAATTGGATGAATATGGGCAGTTGGTGATTCGAAGTAGTACGAGCATTTCGTCAGATATTGTCACGGAAAAGGTAACTGCCATCGACTCAACGGAAACGATGGGATTAGCGTCCATGTTTCAAATAAAACTGACAGAGCATCCTACTCTCACGGGGTGGTTTAAGAGACCGGGTGCCACAATGAGATCTCCTTCAACTCTACTCCCCATGAGATCCACGGAAATTCAAGATATGAAGTTTACCACAATTCAACCTACCGAGACCATTGATATTAATCCTCAAACACTGGAACCCGTAATGATTTACGCCACGAAAACGTACTACACCACTTACACGTATTTCACCACTGTTCTTGGTGACGGCACCAGAACAAAGGCAACTGTTCACTCACGAACCCAAGTGGTCTCTAAAGTGGTAACAGAAGCTTTGTCCACGTCGTTTGATGCGTACTACTTGAACGCTCTAAAGAGTTCCTACTTATCGAAACACTCAACAATGATAGATATCACGTCTTCCGTTCGAGAAATTTCTCCCACGAAAATTATGGAACCAGTGGAGCTTCCAGGAACATTGGTTACCCAATCATTTTCTCACCCTCATTGGCCCAAGGACAATGATGAGTTGGCGATGGAAATGGAAGGAACTACAGTGAACAGTATCACTGGAGTGGAGGTTGCAGGTAGTAATCAGAATCCTATCCAAGCGGAAATTCAGGTGTCTAGCGCGTCATCTGAAGAACACTTTGATGAAATCAAAGAGGAGGTAAACCACATTGTCAATGTTTTGACTGACAGCGAAGAAAGTGCTCACTTCTGGAATAACCCCGTCATCCACTTATCAGGAACCTATTTACAGTACCGTCTCAGTTTATACCCCACCTTCTGTACTAACAGCGTCGGAGACGGTGAATGGTTTTCCGTACGAAGGAAACTTTGGCTACGTGGAGAAAGTGACTTACAAAGACCCAGCAGAATTGATTGAAGATGACCTGGGAACGGAAAATGTATACCAGAATGAGAGGCCTGTTACGCACATACCAACACCTCCACTGGTGATAGCGTCCTCTTTCGTTGAACCATTGACCACGTCAAAACCGATAATCAAAGAAACCTTTCAATCCGTACCTGGTTTCCACAGATTTTGACATTTTCCCGGATATTGGTAAACCTCCCCAAAGGTCGACGCTAGTAGACCTTCCCTCAGAAATCCATGAGTACTCTGAGGAGGAAGAGCACGCTTACTCGAGTTTGCTCATGGGTAATAGGTATCCTCATAGCACTTCCATTTTAGCCAAACGAACTGGAACAATGGTATTTGAACCGATTTCGCCAGTTTTTGCCGCTCCCAGCCAACAAATTCTTAATTTTGTTTCAAAAATTGCGGATAACCACTGGAGTGACTACGAAGAGAATAAAGAGGAGGAGGAGGAGATTCTACCACCCAAAATATACAATATTCATACCACTTTTGATTCTTTTGTTGTTCCGACCAGTCATTTGGTTCAAGTTCCCATGCAAAGTCCTGCCATGTATCCATTGTGGAATGTGACCCGAGTTGTGATTCGAAATACAAGTACAGTTTATAACTTGACGAACTTAATAAACGATTGGGATGGGAATGGAGGCGACATGCAAATTCACAATTTAGCAGAAGATGATGATCTCTTACTGGATGGATCTGGATCTGGTTCCGGGAGCGGAGAAAGTGTTGACCTAAATGAGATAGGAGACCCTGATAGGACTTCTTCTTCTGGATCTGGATCGGGAAGTGGGGATGTGCAATTGGACACTGACTACAGAGAAGATGACCACACCGCGAATCCTCCAGACGGTCCGGAGGAAGTTGAAGAGGAAACGGAAAGCTTTACAGCCATCACAGAGTCGCCAGTTCCGCCATTTCCCCCAAGAACCCGGTACACCACCAGCCGAAAACCGGATAGAAAGAGGAAGAAGACACAAAGGCCAATTTTTGACGGGGTTCTCTCCTCCAAGGAAGAAGACAGCGGGGAAAGTTCAACAAAAGTGTACTCTCTCAAGGTGCCCCACTTTGATGTTCTTGCGGGAAACCAGGACTCTGTTTCCGATGAAAGCGAGAATGACAACAACAGTGACAAAAAGGAAAGTGAGCAGGAAAATGATGATGTGTCTAGCGAAAGTTTAGAAAGGCCACAAGATGAAGAATTTTTAGGTCCTGGACCCAGTAAAAGTAGCTTGACTTACGCCGATTTAGCTCCAGGTATTGTACAAGCGCCAGGATCCGGACCGGTAGCTTCTTCCACGGGTGGAATTGATTGGAAACCACTTCTTAAACTGGGTGCCATCGGTTTAGGAGGTTTAGGAGCGTCATCCTTAGCAAAGCTTACTCCTTGGTTCAACGGGATGGCAGGATCGTTTATGAAAGGTTCGCTGTTACCTTTAGCCAGAAATGATACGTCGTCAGGTTATTCCAACATGAGAGATAGGGACAGAGAAAGGGATAGAGATCGGGATCGGGACAGGCCCATTTTCCATAGACATCCACCACATGGCAGAGATCGTGATAGGAACCGGGATAGAGACCGCGAACGAGATCGTCCCATTATCGAGCATTCTGATCCTATTTACATTCCAGTGCGAGATATGGATGACAGTCGTCCAATGGACGAGCGTATTCCAAGAAGGCCTATTACCTCTCATGCCAAAGAACCTAATATGAGACCAGTTAGTTTAGAGAGAGATAGGGAGAGAGAACGGGATAGAGAAAGGGACAGAGATGGTTATCCTCCAGGGAGAGGTCATAATTCTCAATCTTATGAAACTGGACCGGATATACAGTTTCCTCCCAAACATAACTATAACTTTCGACCTCCAAATGACCACTTGCCCAACATTTACACACAAGCAAGTGAGCTACACTTGCACAAAAATGGAGAATATTCCTCGCATGATCCAAATCTCCGAGTGATTAACGGACGGCCTCTTGACGTTAACCCGGCAGGCTCCGATTTGCCCATGGAAGGAAAAACTGAGTTCATAATGAGACCAATTCAAAATATACTAAATGGAAAGCCTGTCTTTGATGGCCCTCCAAAACCTGGTCCAATGATTCCTCTTCGTCCACCTTATCAGTCTGGGGAGATGCCACGCCCTGTGTACCGACCAGGAGAACAAAGGCCCCAACAGGAAGATGCCATTAATGATATACCAGATTTACCTCACAGGAAGCCCGTTCCAGAACTTCCAATTTTAAGACCAGTTCCACCGACAGATGGTATTATACTTCCTCACAGGGTTCGAGGCGATCATGGTACAGGTAGACATCCTCCGGCTGACTTATTAAATCACTTTAAGCGTCCTTTCATGCCTCCCACAAGACTGCACTCAAGTTCTAAAGAGGAATGGCCCAAACCCCTTCATCCATTTAGAAATTCACAAGAAGTTTTAAATATGAAGCCGCCAATGCCCCCTAGGCAAAATCGTCCAAGTTTGTTTGACGACAATGATATTATCCGCGCTCCATCTTACGTACCCAAAGAACCCGCGATACATATGTCACCACCAGAAACTAATCCATATAGGGGAGAAGTGGATCCTCAAGAAAGCCGGCCATTTGGACAGTATCCAGCTCCTCATCACATTGCAGCTGAGGCGAGTGAGGAGAACGTGTTCAAGGACATTTTTAGAAGGCGACCAAACGATAATCGTAGGGACAATGTGAAAATTCCTGATATCGGCTTTCATCCTCATAACGTTGGACAGGGCCCATTTAGTCCCCTGGAAAGTACAGAGCATCACCAACCGAACTATAATAATCACAATCCTGAAGGTCAAGAGGCATTTGGCCAACAGCCTATGCCGCATCCTACCGGAATAGCTGGTCAACCTTCGGATCAGTTTGGTCACGACGTAGAAGATTTGAGTCATGAGGAGTCTTCAGAAAATCCGTTTAAACACGAGTTCAAAAGGTTGCATCCCTCTAGGAAACCCTCATGGCCTCCACTCAGCGGAAATGCACCCATAAGTTATTCTTATTTTGATGACAACTCACACAAGAAAACGCCTGGTTTCTCGGATGGCGTTGAGAATGACATTGGCAGCTCCCCCAAACCTCATCAAACACCTGCCACCCATAATATTCAAGACATTTCTCCTGTGCCACCGTTGGCATTCCCTCCCACAAAACACATTCCTCCTCACCGACAACGTCCCTCAACTGTGTACATAATTCAGCAGGAAGAAATGGAGGCACCGACTACAACGTCCACGACAACATCCGCTCCTTCGCCATATGAGCCCGACGTTGGGGAATCCAACATGGGCTTTACCACTAAATTTCCAAAATTGATTATCAAAGAAGTTCCAACAAGACCTGCGGCTCCATACTACAGACGCTCTACAACGACGTCCACTCCAGCACCTGTAAACCAACCAACCCCAACTAATCGGGCCACAATCGCAAAATTATTTATTAGAAAGTTCAGCACAACGACGTCACCAGTTCCGACTGAAAACGAAGACGTTGAAACGACAACTAATCGGTTTGGCACGTGGAGGACACGGCTACGGCCCACTTTCATTACAACCTCAGCGCCAAACAAACATAGCGTCAACTCTACCTCAGTGCCTGCTATTAACAGCAATGGAACGAAGGAATCTACCGATACACTGATTGACAGCTGGCTTGTCAGTCCAACGGTGAACGATCTACAGGAATTTTTGGATCAGTTTAAAGGCAAATATAATAATGAAGGGGAGAATAAAAGCAGCAATGCTGCACCAGGTATCATTTCGCCCCAGAAGTTATCAAGCACGTCTACCACGAAAAAGCCTGCATATTTGGATGACGATGGTTTAGGGGATTCCTCAGAGTATGACGATGATGAACTGTTAGATGATGACATGAACGTTGGAGCTAGCTCCGAAAGAAACTTGACAAGTGCCGCCCACCATCCCAATCACCATCCAATTCACAAGGATCCTATTGATGCAGATCACTTTTTTAGCACTGGTCAAGGGGATTTTGCACAGTACTACAGCGGCTCAGAGGACCGGGATACCATTATTGACCCTGTCAACCAGAAAGTTATCAAAAGTCCTTTTGACCCTCAGATCGATCATCGCAGAAATGTATCCCACATTATTAACAGATATCGTGCCACGTCCACTTCTCCCCGTCCAGCAATCGTTAGACCGGTTCACTTTAGGAACTACTCAGTTTTCAATTCTCATGACGCCGACATCTCAGAAATCGTTGAATCTGTTACCAAAAATGGAGTGTTTGGTCCCACCCAGGTAGAAAATGAAATTGTAGAATTGCCTGGACCAACCACATACAGACCAAGATTTGACGTAACTTTCCATAACAAAATGGGCACTACATCAGAGGAGCCGCTGCCACCGAATCCGACCACTTTCCGCGGGGAAATGATACGTCCAACTACTTTCCGTCCGGGACCAGATGACCTTCCGCGAATCGGCAGTAGACTGAAGCCGGATCCTCTTAGGGATTTGATCAACAAAGGAAAGAACTTTTCTGGCTTGAAGCGGCCATCTCCACAGGATGGCATGGCGTCCTTTTATGACGACAGTGAAAGCTTAAGCCAACTGAACATGAAAAACAAGGAAATTCTTAAGCTTCCTGGTCGGGTAAAGAAACCCAACGCTATAGTTGCAGATGTCCTGGAAGCCCTATCCGACGAGGAATATGAGTCATCTGAAAATTTTAAAGCGACAACACCAGGCCAATCTTCCACTGAGACAACAATAAGAGGGAATGATAAGAAGAAAGGAGACGACTATAAACCGGAAGATGAAGTCTACTCGGAGGAATATGACTCCACGTACGACGAAGACGCTTACATTGAAGTGCCTCCAGCCACTCCAGGAAACTCTGAGTACGCCCCGGCAGTTAACAGCGGTCTTAAGAATTCTGCAGAAGGTAAACAACACTCGACAACACAACACAGCCAGTTCCAAAATCCCTTTCTACATCCAACACCACCCCCGAGTCACTCCCGAAAACCAGGGGCGATTGAAATGCTGACCAATTTCTTCCGGCGACCTGGCGGACGTCCAGGACCTGGCCAGAATCCTAGTGGACCGGGTCGTATACCTTTTGTTCCAAACAGTAGCAGAGAACCAACTAGAACGATGCTCCCACCACCACTGAAAAATTCCAATGAGCGCCCAGAACTGCAATATCAGGCAAACAACTTTAATCCAAACGTCAAAATTATTCCGTTGAACCCCAACGCGGATAGAAGTAAAGAGGGCAGTAAAGTTGATGATCCAATAATTCTTTTGGCAAAGGATGTGACAACGGACAATCCTTCCATGATAACTACCACGATGATCCCCAGGGGAAGCGCTGAAAAAACTACCATCAACCCGGCAGTGATAAATATTGAAGAAGATAAAAATGACCAATCTCCTTTGACCTCCGATGCCAACGCTGTTACCGTGAACCCAATTGGTGGTAGTAACAACAATGGAATAAGGGAATCATCCTATATAGAGGACTCTGAATATTATGAAGACGATGAAATGGAAGAGGACGACAAAAATAATGTGATACCACCCGATGGAGAAAACCACAGTGGGCCGCATCACACTGGGCCCCCTATTAAATTTCAACCTACTCCTGCTCCCATAAATAATCCACCACCACCTCCACATATTATTGACAATCACCGTCCTATTACAATTGGCGGCCATTTGGTAAACAACGGACACATATTTCGTCCTCCAACGGCCAATCAGCGCCGGCCCCTACCACAAGGCCTTCTTCCCGGGAAGCAACCTCTTCCACCACCTTTCGGCCGACCTCTCCTTCTTAACCCACCACCACTCCAGCAACATAACATAGAAGCGCCCCGCACGGAAATGGAACCGCCTCCAATAGACAGTAACAGGCTTAAAGCGCCAATTTTAGAGCTTCCAAGTAGCGGACCAATTAGGTACAGACCTATCAATAACAATGTGCATCGTCCCAATCTGCTAAGACCGGATGATGAATTATTCAAACCAACTACCAAAGCGTCGAAAACTGTTCACACTATTGCAAGTGTAGATGATCTCAATAAGATAGTTGCTACGAATACTTTCACTGCGATCATTCCGACAAGGGGTGGTGATGTTCAGGTTGAACCGACATCGATATCTTCTTCTGAAACTACTACAACAGCTAATGATATTGAGGAATCGGAGGTTAACTTGGAAGGTTCTGAATCCTCCGTGAGTGTTCCACATTCAGCGACAGGGACAAATGTTCGTATGACTTCTGTGGTCAAGTATACTGGAGGGAAATTGGAAACAACGGAAATAGAGTCGCATCCTAGTGAAGAGAATTCAAGAACTCGAGGACCTAACATAATTATTCCCACAAGGTCATCTAATGTGCAGACGTCATCATCAACAGCTAACTTTAACATCAGACGTCCGCCAATGATTACTCGTCAGTCTACCACAACAGAGTCCTCAACAAGTACCAGTACTAACAACGCTGCAGCCGGTAACTCATCCTCAGTAAGAGTTACAGTGACAATGGAAAGCAGTGTGAGCAGCAGCGAGTCGGATTCTTCAGCAGGAACAACCAATGCTCGGAAACCGTTTATTCCTACAAGAGCTCCAACCAGAAATACAAACTTTCCCTGGATGCGTAAGCCTGCGGTAGCGTCTTCCTCAGAAAAGGAGGAGCCAACGACGGCTACTCCAACAACAACCACTACAACCACGGAATCTCCAACAAGTACCACTCTCCCTCCAAGAGGACGACTGACACCAAGCTTCCCCACAAAGGAACCGTCCTCAAAGGAGGCTGGCTTCTCCACAACCCTACGTTTTTCTCCGTCCATCTTCAACATAAGTAGGAGTAACAACCGTCCAGATATTTTGAGAAGAACCACTGCTGCCCCGTCAAGAACCTCATCAACAACTACACAGAAAGCATCCGGATCTCAAGAGTCATCAAGGGTGAGCATGGAAGTGTCCAGTAAAACGTCATCATCATCTACAGAAAGTAAGGAGCGACCCTCGCTTGTATTTCCTCGGTTGACTACATTCAGACCTCCATTTAGAAGGCCAACGCTAAGCCTGTCTTCTTCCAAGTCACGGGAGCGTTTCACAACGGCATTAATTAACAAAGTAACAACTACACTGGGAACCACACCACCATCAAGAAATCCTAACATATTTTCAGGTATCTTAACAAACCGAAACTTTTCATCTACGGAACGTTCTACGATATCGAACTCAAGTGTATTCACCACCAGCACACCTAACCTCATTGAGTGAAAGCATGGAATATGAGGACTATACGGATGAGGAATACGAAGATGAAGATTTTGAACTGGAAGGTGATGGAAGCAAAATGGCGAATAACAACACTACAACAACCACAACAATAAGCAGCAATAGTTCCACTTCTTCAAGTCGCGAGACCCCATCTAAATCCGTCACAATGTCAACGTCTACATCAACATCCAGTTCGATGTCTGTCTCCACATCAGTATCTTTAGGAAACGAATCTCGTACAATTACAGTGAGCTCTTCAGAAATAAATCCGACCAGAGTTTCCAATGAAGTTAGCAGTAACAACAATCGTCCTCCAAGCAGTCGTCCCAAAGGCATTTTGAACACGATGGTGCTGCGGGGGACTTTGGCGAGAGTACCGGACCTGCCGGAAACAACGAAATACGTAACGCATAGTGAAACGGTGACGAAGACGTTGACAGAGACGGAGACCACGGTGGTTGTCACTGCAGGAACCCCGTATACGCACACAATAATGATTACTAAAACGATGCCACCGCAAACTTTGATTAGTACAATTGTTGGCAGTGTGACGCTTGTAAATAGTATTGATGTGAGACCGACTACAGTCCGTTCTACAATTTTTGCTCAACCAACGAAAGAAGTGTACAGCTTTGTGGACACCTCCGAAAATATGGACAATGATGATGCAAACAAAGTTCCGGATGACAATGATGATACCTCTAATGACAACAATGCTAGCAACATGAACAATAACAACAATAATAAAGTTTTACTCGGGGGAGTTCTAACTGCCGGTGGTCGACCGAGACCACCTCATCGTTCTATGACACCACCGCCGCCGAATCATGTACCTAAGCATACCACGACTACCAAAGAACCAAAGATGGTCAGAAATAGACCCGTTCCAAGTCCAACTGATTTCGGATGTCCAGCTAATTGTACGAATCATGGAAATCAAGCATGTCGTCCTTACGCTAATGGAACAAAGTACAAATGTGAATGTAAACCGGGGTATGCCAGGCTCAAACGAAAATTTCCTTGCAGACGTACGTAAAAAAATTAATTTGTGAAAATCATAGGTAGTGTTAAGTATTATGCGTTTACAAAGGCTAAAATGATATCATATGTGTTTCCAGCGACCTACACGTATGAACTGTCCCTAGCCATAAACCAAATGGATGGAATGTCTTTTGATTTCAAAGACTTGCAAAATGCTGCCACCGGTGCATATCACAATTTTATTACAGTATCAAAAGAGGCAATTGACAAAGCATTCTTGTCAACGGACATTAAACGGCAGTTTCAAGGGGCAGAAATAATGAAACTTCGTCCGGTAAATGCAGTCAGTGAGAGAGCGAAAACTGCTGAGCCAAAAGTTTACGTGGATTTTCTGGTTCAGGTACAAAAATATTTATTATAGCAAACAAATGCAGTATAATTTTTTTAAATAAATAAAACGTATTTATTTTTATTGTTTCAGTTGACTGCTAATGTTACGGAGGATCGGATTCGGAACCACCTTATCAGAACCTTAAAATCTTCCAATTTTAGCGTGGGGCGAACCGGAATATCTTCAACAAAAAATATGACTGACTTTGGAGCAAGAGGTGCAAAAATTTTAAATACTACACACAACCAATAAAGTGTACACTTTTAACCATTGCATTTACGTTTTTTCAACGATTTCAGATTTCAACGAATGCACGTATTCGGAGTTTTAACGATTGTTCTCCAAATGCTGATTGTGTTAACATCAGAGGATCATTTTCATGCAGATGTAAACCTGGTTTCAGGGACAAATCGCCAAAAAAGCATAAGCCCGGAAGAGATTGCTTTGGTATGCACACTAGTTTATTAAAATAGCTAATGCTGAAATACTGTTTGACTGCATATTAAACGTGTCTATTATATTCCTCTACTAACAGAAATGCAAGGATGTCCAGAGTGTAATTACAAAGGTCATTGTAGAATCAACGCTTACGGGGATTCTTTCTGTGAGTGCTTCAGGTGGTTTGGTGGATCCAAGTGTCATATTAACTTAAAGGGTATGTTTAATTTATCACAGTCATTATACCGCGTTGTAGCATTGTATTTACATTCAAGTTGTTAATTATTTTTGTGGTTTTATTAGTCCTTCTGTTTGCCATAATGGGAGTTGTCGCGATTTTATTCGTCTTTGTACTCCTCTGTTCGGTATTGGTTTGTCGAAAAACAAAAATACGTCGAGAGCGACCCGGAAGTAAGCCTATTTTAATTATGTTTTTTATCGGATCCAGTATGCATTCGAGCTGTTTAATGCAAATTCTTTTGCTTGTTGTTGAATAAAGGTGGACGTTTCATGCGGTACAGAAGTCCTACATCTCAAGCGACCTTAGATCGTGCTGCCATTATGAATGACTCTGCCAGTAGTGATGGTAGACAAAGTCCCCCTCGAATGAATGTTCCATCTTTCACTCCAGACTCATTACTCGTTAGACACTAAGAAATATATTTACGCTTAAACCGGACAACCGGAGCATAAAATTTTGCTCATAATTTAACGAAACATAAAAATTAAAACTGAATGTATGTCTCTAGGTTGAAGGGGATCCTAAGCAATCTAGGGAATTGCGTGGAGATTCCTTGATGGGTGTAGCACCAGACAATGTACATTTGATGAACTTTTCTTTGCGTAACGTCATTATGGACCAGGTAAATTGATTTTCAAGTCTTTTAAAAATATGTAAGGAAAATATCATTATTAAAGTATAATTTAATCTAATGGTAAATCTAAACTAAAGTCTTTGTTTAAACAGGACCGATCTCTAACAGTGGTTATACCCCGAGCAAAAATACGCCCTCCTTCTAGGCCTCCATCTATTCATGCTACTCTTGGTCCTGACACTGGTGCAGATTTAGCAGCCTCTGAACGAAAACTTATAAATTATTTGGATCATAGCCCGTACCCTCCTGCGGTAATGAATAAATGCAATTTACACTTAAATATGCCATAAGGCACAATGTGCCAAATCAATTACGCAGCCAACAATGTTTATGCAAAATTAATTTATTGTAGCCATATCCTTGCGGAAGACCTCCTCAGCCAAGTAATAGTAGACAGTCGACCATTAAACGGCATGACTCGCGACAATTTAGAAAATTGTCTTTACAAGAACAAAGAAAAATTTCGTCAGGTCAGAATTTCAAAATATCCACGTGATATACAATTTTATATTTCGCCCTTACAAATTGACATTCATACAAACAAAGTCTTATTTATTTATCGCTCATGTACCATTGACATTGCAAAATACTAACTTATTTTGACATATGCCAAAATATCTAGGCGCTTTAGTATCCTCTGGAACAGAAGTATCAGCAAGAGG